>JAMXBB010000004.1:62151169-62305145 GCA_024138015.1 Lumnitzera littorea | reverse complement strand
AAAAAAAAAAAAAAAAAAAAAAAAAAAAAAAAAAAAAAAAAAAAGCGGTACAGCCCGTAGTATGTTCTTGTTAATAGATCACTCAGTCATTATTTTTCCCTTTTTCATATAAAATAGAATATTTAATATTTTTGAAAATATTCCCATCAGGTGCACCGTATGTGACCGCTTAATACCACTACCGAGCAATTCTTTGTGATTTTCAAGTTCGTCAACATATTATTTGTTTGAATTCCAGAAGTTAGCTGTTACAATACGGAAGGACTGGTACAGAGTGATGTGTCCAAAATGTGGTACCAGTTTAGTTTTGTTTTATCACGTCTGATAGAATTTTCCTAAGCTTATCCTTTCTGACTTTATGAAACCTCTGAGCTTAGATGGGATATGTAAGTCGTAATGTGAATACTCCACGTTCAGCAGAGACTGAGAATAATTCATGGACCAAAAAGTAAAAATAGAAAATAATTCCATCCAGAAAAATGGAAAATGAGTTCCAAGGAATTTCCTTTAAAAAAAAGAAATTTGCAGCTTGAACAATTCATTTTGTAAAACCTCAAAAATTAAAAATAAATGAAACGGTGATAAGGTAATTAGCTAAGGAGATTATTTAAAGGGTTGAGAAAACCATTCCTCATATTTACACATCTTCTAAGTAGAATTTTTGCCTTATTCTATAGAACCCAATATGGAGTAAGCGGATGTATTAGGTGCAAATTTAGAAGGGACAAGGTAAGATCACACCAACCGGATTTTATAATTTCGAGTATTGATTAATTTCTGTCCTAATCTCGGTAGTGTCACAAAATTGTAGAGAGTAATGGAAGGAATAAAAGAGTAAGTTGAAAGTTGGGATCCTAGAAAACCTTAAATCAGCAAGAGATTGCTAGTTCTTTGATAAAGGAAGAAAAATTTGTTGATTTATGATTATTAAATATGTGATTTGATGTATTATATACAGATCTCGCATATTGAACAATTAGTATAACTACAAAGTCAACAAACAAGGTACTTTAAGGATAGTGAGAATACACCTGAGTGCTCCATTGTTTGATAAAAGATTAATAGTGTAGAGATTGGAGAACGAATTTGATTAAAATCGATTTGGTAAAGGATATGGTCAGGAATTGATGGTGGGTGTTAAAGAAATCGGAAGAGAGAAATATAAAAGGACAAAAAAGTTACATGGCGTGTACAAGCATATATACGCACTATAGATGAATGTTGGGAATACACAACTATACTTAAGTACATGCCATTTATATGGGGTGGTAGGCGTCTACAAAAGCAAAGTATATGTTATGTATTTTGTGGGTGTGTATAATATACACTATGTATTGTTTGAGTTCCAAACCTTTAATTATACTCTTACAAATTAAATAAATTTTCGTCTATTTCATTTCCTAAATACTATTAGCTAATATTAGAAAGCTATTAAATAAATATAAGATTAATTTATCGGAAAACATTGAAGAGTGGTCTTGGATTCCTTAAGAAGACCTTAGTTAACAGTTTCCCATTTAGTTACATTTTCAAGCTATAGCATAGAGTAAAACGAGAAGTATATAAAAAATAGGAATAGAGCTTAGTAAGAATTAAGAATAAGATTCTAACAAGCTTACTATTTTGTATTGACACAAATTCAGTTTTAGTTGAAACATTTACCACCAATCTAGATAGTGTTAACTTTATTTGTTGTTTATGCTTAAGTAGCTATAGAAAATAAAATGAAACCAATCAATATCTTGAATTATATTGCTTATTGCTTATTGCTTGCGCTTGGCTAGACTCAAGGGGTCGTACTACCAGTATCCCTAAGGTGGCTCATTGTTGATCCTTAAGAAATGTTATCCCTAGTTGATTCCCATTTGGAAATGATTCAAGGTAGATAGCATTGGTGTACGGTAGTCATAGTACTAATATCTTGGAACCAGTTAAGTTAGGTGGTATCTAGAGGTCGTAGTACTAGTATCTTAGTGCCTGTTTAAAGGGAAGCTGCAATGCCAGTGTCCTAACCTAAGAACTGTGAAGTAGATCATGAGTTATTTCGAGTTTAGGGTTAATTGAAAATGATCCTCGGTTATGTTATTTGTTAGCTAATAAAAGATAATTAAATGGATTGGTTAATATTCCCATTACATTATTTGTGTATGAAATTATATATGATGCATGTCACACGTATGTGTTTGCAGATTTTCTATATTAGGCTTAGACTCATTCCTTACTATTTTTCAAATGTAGGAACTTAATTTGAAGTTACAAAAATTATAGAATTCTAAAACTTTTCCCAAGACAAGTAGGATGGGGAGTAGCGACTAGAATTAAACTATAAGGTTGATATTTAAGTTGTGATAGATAGGATTTTTATTTATGATAAGTATTTATTATTCAAGAATTTAAGAAATTACCTAGATGTTATTTTGATTTTAATTGGAGAATTAAATTTCATGAGGTTATTTGAAGACTTTTACAATAATTTTTGGAGTTTTAGTCAAATGTCTATGCCTACCGTATTATTTGATGCTAGGGACCTGTGGAGGTTTGTAACATCCTTAGTTTAAGGCATTACATATTCAATGTGGAATTTTAGTTGATGTTGTCATGTTTATATATATGTGTTTTTCACTATATATGATCTTAGAAAAATGATGTGTACATAACTTGAATGGATGACATGGCCAAGAGTAAGCAGGAAGACCACTATGTAGTAAGCAATCTCGATGGTTCAAACATGATAGGAGCTACAATTATCAACCTAACAATTTTTTAATCAATTTTTAACTCATTCATCACTTAAATTATAAAACCCGAAAAATAAGAAAGAAATAAGAAAATAAAATAAAAAGGATTAATATTGGTATTATAAGCAAAAGGCCATGGTCAATATTAGTAATTTTTAATGAAGGCATTTTAGGAATAAGAATTATCTACGAACCTTAGGTATTTAAAGCCCTTTTTCGCTCTTTGAAACTCATTTTCCACCCCTTTCCTACACGCGCAGCTTTTTTCTCTCAAGGTTCTTAGGCATAACTTGAAGTTAAGAAGCGAAAACAACAAGTTTCAGCGTTTTCAGGTTGAGAAAACTAAGATAAGGCTATTACAATACCTTTTTATTGCATATTTCCTATAGATTCTTATTGAAAACCTACTTTTTTCGCGTAAGACAACCCTAAAACGAATTTGAGGAGTTTCTTAGGTGTCCCATAGCAAATCTCGTGTGGTGAAAGCGATTCTAACAGCGTAAAACTTCAAGGTAAGGTTGTCTATTGTATTTTTCTTTGAGTTTTGGTAAGATTCCTTAAAGAAATTCGTTTTTCCACATAGGGTTGCGAGTAAAATGACTTTAGGGTAGTCTTACATGTGTCCTTCTGCGTGTTCTTGGTAGTGATAGCATGGTTAACGAGTTCCTACAAGCACGATTCTAAACTGTACACTTATAAGTGTTGTTTCTTTGATTTAGGTATTATTTGTACAAGTTGGGGGTGTGATTCGATTGTAGAAGTGTTATGTTAATGTTTTCTAATTGGCATGAAGTAATTCTGATGTCAGGAGTCAAGTCAAGTGGAAGGCTTTTGGAAATCGAGAAGAAGTAGTTATGTGTAGGGGATGAACACATTAGTGCAATCTATAGAATTTTACAAATTGTAGCAACATCTAGATGCCATCCCCCATAGCGTTCAGACGTCAAGGGCATTTTGTTCCTTTTTAGCATGGCATCAAGTCACCAGTTGAAATAGCATTGGAACACCATGACCCTTGTTTCTCACAGTTGTGTTCATTTGAGTTTTTTTGGGTTTTTTTATGTTGTTTTTCTATCCTGCACCATTTGCCAAACTTTTCCAAACACGAATCATCACCCGAAACATCTTACAAGTTTAACTAACTTCTTAGAGATCCTAAATTTCATTTGTGGTTCCTAAGTAAGCATGAGATGTTTAACTTGCTATGTTAGAGAACATCATTAGATTAGTTCAAAAAACTAAGTGAGTATGTTGTTTCTAATATGAATAGGTTGTGAGGCACTTGTGTTAGATTCTAAGTAAACACTATAGTAGGGTATGGGGTTTGTTTGTTGCTTATGTATGTGTAGGCTTAGTAATGTTAAAATGGACATTAATGAATACTTGACTTAAATAGTATGCTACAAATGTTCAGTTGGGTCTAAGGGATTAGGAGGATTAGATCTTAGGATAAGACCCCCATGATCTTAGTATGACGGTATCCTAATTAGAGTCTCATTTTAAAACAATTTAGGTAGACTAGGTAGGTATTGGGGAGGACCCAATACCAATATTTATATATATATATATATATGTGTGTGTGTGTGTGTGTGTGTGTGTGTGTGTATATGTGTGTGTGTATGTATATATATATATATATATATATGTGTGTGTGTTGGAGTCATGAGTTACTCCAAGTTCTAGGACGTAAGAACTATGTGGCTTGTTGGGCTTAAATAAAGATAATAAATGGTGGTTATACATTAGTATATTGAATTGCTAACGTGTGTACTTGTGCATTTATTGTGTGTTCATATACATGTGGTTACACCCTGTATTGGGCTTTTGCTCATCCCTCAAGGTTTTATGTTTTTAGATGCATGCATAGGTCTTAGTCACTAGAGAGAGTACTATAGTGAGTACAAATATTATGGCGATGATGCTAACTTTTATGATTACTACTATGATTATAAAGATGAATTAGTATGGAATGGATAGTGTTATGAAACTTGTTGCAAAGAGTTATTAGACTATGTTTTTATCTCTATTTTGTTACTTAGGCCTTGAGAAGTCACCTAAGACTTCTCCTATTATTGTCCAGTTTAGTTGTCGACTTTCATTTATGATGATTTTGGAAACACTTAATGTTGGTATAAGGCTCCTTAAACGACTTGTAATTGAATCATGAGTTTAACTCTATTTTCAATGAATAAGTAATTCAGGTGTCGATCACTACTTGTATTATTAGTGAATTGAGGATGTATAAGGCATCCTTGAATTATTGTGTTGGAAGTATTACAAGTGATTGATGATTATTAAAGTATGTGGAGATCTGAATAGGTGGATTTTAGATTCATGACGTATTAGTAGATCATAGGGACATGCGATAGGTTGTAATCTCCTAGGTTCTGGGTTGTTATTGCTTTAGTGATATCAAAGCCTTAGGTTTTAAATATAAATCATAGACTACCTAGGATCAAACCCTAATAGAAGTAGGTTATGAATCAAGTGTTATGAATAATCTAATTATAAGAAATGGATGAGTAACTTGTAAAATTGTATTGAGATTGTATGCATGAAGTAGATCTTTGTGCTAAAGTTACTTATATTCTATAAGTTCTAGTAATCCTTTTCTTTCTTGTTATTTATAGTGCATTCAAGTTATATAACCCCTTTCCTTTGAAACCAAACTTACATGACTTTCTTCATGTGTTCTCTTCTTGTAGCATGCTTAGACGATGTGCTACTTCCAGCTTTTCCTCACATCTTTAAGATAGTAGGGACACCAACCCAAACCGCATCCTTTTACCAAATCAAAACTAAAATGAGATAGGCTTGCCACCTCAAGGGTAGAGACCTTTACCACTTGCTTAGGGTCAACCTGTCCCTAACCAAACTTAGGCCTAGCAAACTTAAGGTCAATAGTAGACCTACATTCCTTAAGGAATGCCTACCCTAAACTAAAACCAGCTTTAATACGATCGAGGTTAGGGATTAAATACCATGATAGCTACCCAGGTTTTAAATTCAATGAATGCTATGATTGGGATACTGGTGTAACAGCAACAATAGATTCAGAGGGACATGCAGGTAATACAAGC
The DNA here is from genome assembly GCA_024138015.1 of Lumnitzera littorea. NCBI lineage: Eukaryota > Viridiplantae > Streptophyta > Magnoliopsida > Myrtales > Combretaceae > Lumnitzera > Lumnitzera littorea. The sequence continues at coordinate 62,299,327 of JAMXBB010000004.1, read as the reverse complement.
AAATGTTGAGATTTAGAGGCAAGAGAGACAGGATGCCATGGATGTTAGTATAGGTGATCTTATTAGTAGAAATACTTTTGATTGATTCATAAAGATTACCCATGCTTCTACCCTAAGCTAAATGATCCAATAAGAGTTAAGGAATGGATCATTGAGGTAGAGAAGTCCTTTGAAATGGTAGAGGTACCAAATAACAAGAAGGTAACCTATGCCACTTTCTTTCCAAAGGGTTCTACAACTTAGTGGCAAGAGAATGCTCCCAAGACTAATAAAAATATAGTTGGTCTTATTACTTGGGAAGGATTCAAGCAACTATTCTTTGACAAGTTCTTCCTTAATAGTACCAAGTAATAGATGGAGCTTACTTACCAAACCTTGCAGCAGGGTAATCGATTAGTGTTAAAGTATGAGGTAGAGTTGAACCGCTTAACCTAATTCTTACTAAAGCTGATAAAGAGAGATGCAAGGTTGTGTATTAGAAGGTTTATCTTTAGTTTAGAGCTTAAGTTGTAGGAGAAGCTGATAGGGTTCCAGGACACTTATGTTGAGACAATTGGGTAGGCCAAAAGTATGGAGTAAGGTATGAAAAGAAAAGAGGAGCTATTGGCCCGCAGAGAGAAGAAGGCCTTACGTAAGAGGCCTATGCTTAGCTATAGACTACTAGAGAGGTTTAAGAGACTTGCATTGGGCATAGTGATCAAAGATGTTAGCAAACTACCCTTTGTACCATCCAAGTTGATGATGTGGCCAACCTTAGTGCCATCCTGACTAGCTGTGCCAATGCCAGCTAGATGCACCCACTGCTATGAACCACATGATATTTTTGAGTGAAAATGAACACTGGGTGCCTATTTCTTATGTGGTAAGATTCGGCATGTTAGCAAGGGCTGCAAAGAGCTAACTTTTATGCTAGTTAGAAAGGGTACCAAGTAGTAGAACGCAAAGAATCAAGGAAACAACCTTTGTAGAACGCTTAACCTACTACTACTCAAAACACAGCCAAAGTTGTTCAACCTTAGTCAAGACCTCGCTAGAGAGCACTGATTCGAGTCTTTGTGCTTTAGCAATAAAGTTAAAGTCAAGAGACTTCTAAGGCAGATACTTTAGTAGGTACGTTCACTATAGTTAATTAGAGTATACATGTTTTTTTTTTTTTATAATGGAGCATTTCAATCTTATATTGCTAAACCTGTGGTGAATACTTGTATGTTATATGCTGTATTTTTTTATACCCCTTTGATTATAAACATACCTTTGGCAAGTGGAACTATTTTGAGTTAGTATGTAGGGACGTAGAGATTGATGTAGAAGTGATAGGAATCAACTCCTCGGACTAGTCACGCGCAGTCAAGCTAGAGGATTCCAAGAACTCACACAAAGGATACTAGCTTAAAGCCCTATCTAGGATCAGGATTCCTATTCCAATCTCCATCTTTCACTTTATTGCTGACTTAACCATTGAGCTCTTATGTGTGTCAATATAGTTTCCGAAGTCACCAAACAAACGTGCTAACCTGCTAAGCATACTAATTGACCTACGGAGTAGCCATACTTATCATTGAGCTCTTACCAAGACCCAGACAGTATCTAAGTAGACCAACATCAAACTTTTGTCTAAGTCGACCAACATCTGGTCCCAGTCCAAGCCGAGCTACGAGATGCCTGATTTAAAGGGGATTTGAACATCCTGAAGTGATTGAGCTCTGACTTGAATTAGATTAAGTGAACTCTGACTGCAAACTCTTTCCTTCGCCTTTGTTTGAATTGTTTCATACTCCAGACTACTAACCACCATGTGATATGTGTCTTCTAGCACAGTATTCTAAAATGATACTTTACTTTTTCGTATAGAATATTTTTTATCTCTTTTACCCTTTTTGGTATGTTTCATGTATTATTTGTAAATTACTCTTTTTGTCTTTTCATGTATGTATTGTAACCTTAGTGAGGTGAGTATATAAATCCCTATTTATTGTATGTAAGCATCAACACCTCTTTGTTAAACATTATTAGTTTTCCTTATTAATCAACTTTAGTGTTCTCACTCTCTCTTAACTCTTATTTATTCCCTTTAGTAAGAAGTAGTGGCGAGTAACCATATAGGTCAGACTAGTAAATCACATCCGACGAATTATAGGCTGAGTAGGATCAGTGAGTGCATCATATCTGATTAGTTGCTGCTAAGATTTGCTAATTCCCTTTTGTTTTCTTTTGGTTCTTTCCCATTGTGGTACTCCCTATGTGTTCAACCCTGGAGACATATCAACTTCGTTGGTATCAAAACAAGGTATCGAGAGAGAGTGTATGAAGTTTGATTCATGTTTGTTGTTAGTGGTTGTAGTGTTCCTTCTATAGCTACTTCAATGTGTTCGTGTGAAGTAAGTTTGGAGTTATGAGCTAAGAAGTGGAGGTTCATGTATTAGTAAGTATAGTTCTTGTCATGACTCTATTGTACTCTATTTTTCATTGCAAAAATAGAACAAGTGCACTTCTATTAAGTTCAAACAATTGTTAGGTGTTGAAGCTGTTAAGTGTGTATTAGTAGAAGTTTAAAGTAATAAGGTAGAAGTGCTTTTCGTGTATTGTGTTGTTAATCTATTGTAGAAATATCACACGATGTCAAATTCGAGTGTTAGAGGTATTATTAGTGACCAGGGTAGTAGTGCTCATGTTGGTCATGATCATAATGGTAATAACACTCTAGAGTCAAATGATGATAAGCTTGATAGACTCACTAATCTTGTTAAGAGTCTAGTCTGGTCACTGCAATGCAAGTTAACAAACAACATCCCCAAGGTATGCCACATCATAACCTACCTGAGAATTTTCCAAAAAGACACTATGGCTAAGGCAATTGAGTTAATCACCCAATTCAACCCCATCAAGCTAGAGTTATAGACTGAGTTGCTAGATGAAGGTTGGAGTTGGAGGAGATAGAAGAGGATGATGAGGAAGTAGATGTAGAGACCGATAAGAAAGAAGAAGAAGAGGTTAGGTAATGCTAAGCGCAAGAGTGAAGACGTCGAGCCTCTCGAGGAATTAACAATATTAAGGTCTAACTTCTACCCTTCAGCAGAGTAACGATGCAGATGAATATTTGGAGTAGGAAGAGAAAGTAGAGAAAGTATTTGATTGTTATGGCTACACTAATGTTGTCAAAGTGCAACTTGATGCACCTGAATTTTTTAGATATGCTACTATGTGGTGGAAAAATTTAAATGTAGCTAGAGCAAGGGATGGAAGATGAAGTGTAAGAACCTAGGAAGAGATGAAGAGACTATTGAGAGGAAGATTTGTACTTGAGGCCTATCTGTAGGACACCTTTGCAAAATTGCAGGAACTTCACTAAAGAGGCTAATCTGTTGATGATCAAGTGAGAGAATTCCATATGCTAATGATTCGAGCAAACATGGATGAACCGAAAGCTTGTATAATGTCAAGGTTCATTTCTAGACTCAAATATGAGGTTCATAATATTGTAGAAGTATAGAGGTTCTATATATTGGAAGAGGCCATTAAAGTAGCATAGAAGGTTGAAATGCAAAGAAGAAATGCTTCGAGCTAACTTGGGCTAACATTTTTTCGAGCCTTGTCTCACGCTAACCTATTCATATGAAGTCGAGGAGACCCTTCTAAGTCGAAGAAAGATACCATCGACTTGATGATAGCCGAGCAAGCTAATAGGGCTAAATAGGCCAATCGAGCCGATGTGAGGATAGGTTAGCCTCAAAGACATATGAGAAAGGAAAAACCTCTAAACAGAAGACCAAGGAGGTAAAGTACTTTAAATGCTTGGGCTTTGGACATATAGCTATTGAGTATCCGAATCAATGTGCCATGGTGCTCTGAAGAGATGTAATGGATAGCACTGATGAATGTGAGTTAGAGGAAGAGAAGAATATTGGAAAGGTTGAGCTCCTTACTGAGCTCTAAACAAGACTAGAGAGAAAATTTATTTCATATAAAGTATACCATCAAAGGACAATTGTGCACCATCATAGTAAATGGAACCTCTAACCTTACAAGCTACGTGGGTTCCATAATAAGGGTGCTCTGCACGTCGTAGAGTAAGTGACTATGCCATTTAATGCTAGGAATGTATACAAGGACAAAATGGTATGCAATGTCATCCTTATGGGAGCTTCACATTTGTTACTTAGAAGACCTTCATTGTTCCACCGACGTGTTACTCATAACAGATACGAGAACACCTATGCCTTTGTCAAAGATGGGAAGAAGATTATCTTGTAACCTATGACACCAACCCAAGTGAATGAGACCCATAACTAACTCACCCGAGCTAATAAGAAGAAATCCCTAGTGATGAGACGAAGAGAGCTCTAAGCTACTAAGAAGACTGATGAGCCTATGTTTCTGTTGATTAGGAGGCTATTAGAGAAGAGAGATCTAAGAGAAGTACTTGAAGAGATCTGGTGGTTGATTGATCAGTTTTCAGACCTATTTCATGAAGAATTGCCCAAGGGACTATCCTTGGTTCAAGGCATAAAACATTATATTGATTTACAATCAGGCATAGCTTTACTGAATTGACCTACCTACAAAATGAACTCTTAGGTTGTTGAACTAAAAAGGCAAGTGGATGAGCTTATAGAGAGAGGTTACGTGAGGGAAAGCATGAGTCCTTATGCTGTAGTAGCTTTGCTCATCCCAAAGAAGCGTAGTTTATGGCGTATGTGCATCAACAACTAAACTATTAACTATATTACTGTCAAGGACTAATATCCAATACCAAGGCTCGATGACATGTTAGATGAGCTTCATGGCACCAAAATATTTTCAAAGATTGATTTGCAAAGTAGCTACCACCAAATTCGCATAAGACTAGGTGATGAGTAGAAGGCTGCCTTCAAGATGAGGCATGGTCTCTACAAATGGTTAGTTATGCTATTTAGATTTACAAATGTGCCAAACACATTTATGCGATTGATGAACCATGTGATGTGCCCCTTAATTAGAAGGTATATGGTCGTGTACTTTGATGATATATTAGTATACAATGCCAACCTAAACAACCATGTTCAATATCTCCGAGTTGTTTTTGACATTTTATGAGTCAAGAAGTTATATGGGAACCTGAAGAAGTGTACATTGTATCAAGGTAAAGAAGGTTTTCTTAGGATGTAGTATCAGGACAAGGAATCCGAGTAGATGAGGAAAAAATCTAAGCTATCTTAAAGTAGCTGACGCTAAAGAATATTACTGAAGTTCGAAGTTTTCATAACCTTACTTCTTTCTAGAGGTGATTCATTAAAAGCTTCAATACCATTGCAACCTCCTAGACCATGCTAACAAAAAAGAGTAATAGATCCCGATGGTATGACCGACCTGAATGGAGCTTCAAGGAGATTAAAGAGAAGCTTACTACTACTCTTATTTTGTCCTTCCTAAATTTTAGCAAGACATTTGAATTGGAATGCAATGCATCAAGCATTAGAATTGGTGCCATCCTAATGCAAGAACAACCATTGGTTGCCTACCACAATAAGAAGCCCTATAGTGCCACATTGAACTATTTTATGTATGAGAAAGAGTTGTATTCTATTTTTAGAGCTCTTACTATTTGGCAACATTATTTACTACCATAAGAGTTTATAAATTACACTAACCATGAGTCATTTAAGCATCTTGGGAGTCAAAACAAACTTTCGTAGAGGCAAGCTAAGTGACTAAAGTTTATGGAAAGTTTTTCCTATGCGATCCGATACAAGAAAGAAAGTGCCAACGTGGTTACCGTTACTCTATCACGTCAACAAACCTTGCTAACCACCTTATAGATGAAATTATTAGGAATTTCACTAATCACTGAGTAGTATACTCATGACCCTCATTTCGGCCCCATTGTAAAGCAATGTAGAAAAGGAGTTGCTATTGGAGGATATTACCTTAAAGATAGCTATCTATTTAAGGAGAGAAAACTATATATAATGAACTGTTCCATACGTGAGTTGTTAGTTAGGGTAGCTCATAGTAGTGGATTATCTAGTTATTATAAAGAGACCAAAACGGCCAATCTATTGAAAGAAAACTTTTACTAACCTAATTTAACTAAAGATGTCCATAAGGTAATTGGTAGTTGCGAAGTGTGTAAGAGGGCCAAGGGAAAGAAAAAACCCCTTAGAGAGTATATGCCTCTACCTACACCAACCTTACCTTAGGTCGACCTTAGCATGGACTTTATCCTAAGGTTACCCCAAACATCTAGGGGAAAAGATGCAATATTTATTATAGTGGACCACTTCAATAAAATGGTATGCTTCATTCCGTATCATCAAATTAATAATACTTTATATGTTGTTGATTTGTTTTTATAGGAAGTTGTCCGATTACATAGAATGCTAAAAACTATTATTTCAAATAGCGATACTAAATTCTTGAGCTATTTTTGGAAGACTCTTTAAAGAAGACTTGAGATTAAACTTGTGTTCAACTCTATAGCAACCCTTAAATTGATAGCCAGACTGAAGTAGTGAACAGGATGTTGAGCAATTTACTGAAAGCTGTCATAAGAAAGAACTTAAGGGATTGGGATTTATGTCTACCAATTGTAGAATTCGCATACAATCGAATTATCCACAGCACCACTAGGAAGACTCCATTCAAGGTTGTCTATGGCCTCAATCCCACTATTACACTAGATCTTATCAGTACTTAGCAGTTACTGAAGAGAGTCAATATGGAGTTAGACGAGCTTAAGAATTACAAGAACTACATCAGTCTATGGAAAGGAAGATCGCCAAGTTTAACTAGTGACAATAAGAGATTAGTAGTCAAGGCTGCAAACTATTTTTTTCAAACTAGGAGACTTAATATGGATTTACCTCAACTGAAAATGATTTTTGCACTTGAGGCATAGCAAGCTATCCCCATGAGCTAATGGTCCATTCAAGGTCCTAAAGAAGATCAACTACAACGCCTACCAAATCAAACTACTCAAGAACTGTGATGTTTCTTCTACCTTCAATATGTCTGACCTAATTCCTTACAGACTAGAAGAAGACCCAACAGATGCTATGACAGAGTAAGAGCCAAAAACCTCGTAAAATTTGAGGGCAAATCTTTCCAACCATAAGGTAGATGATAGAAATCAACTTCTCATACCAATCATGTGCAACTAAGCTAAAGGACTCTAAGAACTTACACGGAGGATACTAGCTTGAAGCCCTATCCAAGATAAGGATTCTTATTCTGATCTCCATCTTTCACTTTATTGCCAACCCAAGCATAGAGCTCTCATGTATGCCAACATAGTTTCTGAAGTTGCCAAGTAAACATACTAACCTACTAAGCATACTGACCGACCTATAGAGTAGCCATGCTTATCACTAAGCTCTTACCAAGACCTAAACAATGTTCGAGTAAACTAACCTCAAACTTTTGTTCAAGCCAAGCTCCTGAGCTGACTAGCATCTAGCCCCAATTCGAGCCGAGCTACAGGAGACCCGACCTGAAGGTGATTTAGATATCCTTAAGTGATAAAGCTCTGGTCTAAACTAGATCAAGTCGGCTCTGACTGTAGACTCTTTCCTTTACCTTTGTCTACCAACCACCATGCGAAATGTGTCTTCTAACGCAACATTATAGAATAATTCTTTACTTTTCTATACATAATATTCTTCGTCTCTTTGCCCTTTTTGGTATGTTTCATGTATTATTTATCAATTACCCTTTTTGTCTTTTCATGTATGTATTGTAACCTGATGGGAATCAGACTACCGGACCTCTAAACCACAACCATGCTCGAAGACTAGAGGGGTTGGCACGACTAATCCTTCTATTCCAACTGACCTCTACCGAAGTCAAGTACTTTCTTGCCAAGTCACCCTTCATGCCGAGCTGTATGACTGCCTATTCTTCTATAGTATGCCAAATGGAAGATTACTCACTAGCGCCAAGCTAACCAATCACTCAGCTTCTTCCTTGCCGAAAGGCCAAGAGAGAGACTCTAGACTAACTAAGCCATCCCTGCTCAGACAAGCCATCTGTCCATACTTTTGTCCACATCTTCTAACGACCTCGCCAATGTAGCATCACCATGTATATAGTATCATGTGCAAAATCCGTTACACCAACGATTATTTTTCTTGTATATTCATTTTTACCCATTTGTATCTTGTACATTACTTTCTTAGGAAATGTCCTTTTTGTCTTTTCCTTTTTAAGAAAGTTGCCCTAACTTATTGGTATAGATACTCTTTTACTTATAGCTGGAAAGGCATTATCATATCAGATCGATTCTTAATACACTTTTGAGTCCTTTTCTTTCTTGCTTAAACACTATTTGTTTATTCTCAGCAATATTTTTATCCTTTCCCTTAAGTAAGGTTAGGTGGCAAGTAACCTTACCGAATCAATTCGTACATCATATCAAATTGTACTATGAGTCCTCGAAAGTTCCATTGGTGCATCATATCCTTTGAAACTGTTCGTGGGTTTTGCTCATTATTTCATTCATCATGTTGCCCTTTTGCACTTTCCCCATTAATCCTTTTTCGAGATTTCTGCGAGCTTAGACCCATCCAACCATCAACCTTGTCTATTCTCGGTCACTGTTCGCAACATAACCCTAGTAGGGTAAGAATATAATCCCACATTTATTGTTTGTAGACATTAGCACCTCATTATTGAACATTATCTGTTTTCCTTATTCAGTAACCTTAGTGTTCTCATTCTCTCTTAGCTCTTATCTACTCCCTTTAGGAAGGAGTAGTGGTTAGTGGCTCTATAGTTTGGACTGGTGAGTCATGTTAGGCGAATTATAGGTCGAGTAGGATCAGTTGATGCATCATATCTAATTGGTAACTGCCTAGATTTGCTAATTCCCTTTTGTTTTCTTTTGGTTCTTTCCCGTTGTGGTGCTCATCCGTATGTTCAATCTTATAGATGCATCAAGAAGGGAGGATTTTACTGGCCAACTTAGTAGTGTTAGATTTATCAAACTTTGATCTAATTTTAGGTATAGACTGGTTAGCAAGACACCATGCAATTATCAATTGTCACGACATGGTAATCACTTTCGAGCCTCCAGGGGAAGTAGCTTTTCAGTATTAGGTAAAAGGTTAGAGACTAGTGAATAGTATTGACTATGAGTTGTGGGGAAAGCTTACCCTAGCAACCTTAAGTACAAGGACTGGTGAACAGCTAAAGCTAGAACAAGTACTAGTGTTACAGGAATTCTTAGACATCTTCCTAAACTATTTACCTAGTCTACCACTTGACAAAGAAGTAGAGTTCAAGATAGATCTTCTACCAAATATGAAGCCCATTTCAAAACCGACATACAAAATAGCACTTACTAAATTTGTTGAGTTGAAGAAACAGTAACAAGAGCTACAAGATAAGGGTTTCATTAGACCGAGTTTGTCTTCTTAGGAAGCCTTAGTTCTTTTTGTGAAGAAGAAAGACGGGAGCATGAGAATGTGTATGAACTATAGGAACTTGAATCAAGTAATAGTCAAGAACAAGTACCCGCTTCCCCAAATTGATGACCTATTTGATCAGTTGCAAAGGGCATGAGTATTCTCAAAGACAGACTTGAGGTCATGTTACTACAACCTAAAGTGAAAGTAGAAGATGTGGAGAAAATGACATTTTAGACCAGATATGGGCTGTATGAGTTCCTAGTCATATCGTTTGACCTCACTAATGTGCCTAAGGCATTTATGGGGGTATTTCGAGAGTATTTAAATAGATTTGTTGTAGTCTTTATCAATGATATTCTCATATACTCCAAAGGCAGAGAAGAGCATAAGCAACATTTGAGGATGGTACTAAGTAAACTCAAAGCAAAAAAACTATATGCTAAATTCAACAAGTCTGAGTTTTGGTTAGATTAAGTAGCCTTCTTAGGTCACATAGTAAACAATGAAAGTATATTAGTGGATTTGAAGAAAATTAAAGCAGTTGTAGAATGGCTGAGACTAAAAACAATAACCAAGATCACATGAGACTTGTAATTGCTCCAATGTTCGGCAATGCTCTTAACTTGATTGACGTAGAAAGGGATGAAGTTTAATTAAGATGATAGATGCGTATGGAGTTTTCAACAATTGAAGGAGAGACTTGCGACTACTCCAATGTTTTTTTTGCCTTACAGTAGGGAAGAGTTTGTGATCTAAAGCGATGCCTCAATTCATGGACTAGGGTATGTGTTGATGCAAGATGGCTAAGTAATAGCTTATACATCGCATTAACTCAAGCTATATGAGATATAGAGTTGGTAACAGTAGTCCATGCCTTGAAACTGTAAAGACATTACCTAGTAAAGGAAAGATGTAAGGTGTTTATCGATCACAAGAGTTTGAAATATTTCTTTACCCAATGAGATCTAAACATGAGGCATAGAAGGTGACTAGAGTTGATAAAGGATTACAACCTAGATGTACAGTACCACCTAGGGAAAGCTAATAGGGTAGCTAATGCATTGAGTAAGAAGTGACATAGGAATCAGACTAATTTAATAACAACATAGAGGTCATTGCTAAAAGACATGAGATGACTACATTTGGAGATTTTGATTAGAGAAGTAAGCGTTAAGCTAGTAAATATGTGAATTCAACCCTTGACAGTAGATATGATTAAGATGGCCTAAACTGAAGCTAAGGGTATAAAGAGATAAATAGAAAGATAGAAATAAGAAAGGAAGTAGAGTTTACAATAGATGATGATGGAGCACTTAGGTATAAGAGTCGGTTATGTGTACTAGCAAAACCAAAGTTAAAGAGCGAGCTATTAAAAGAGGCTTACTTTGTAGGGTACACAATATACCTAAATAGCATGAAAATGTACAGAGATTTAAAGACACATTATTGGTGAAATAAAATGAAGAGGGAGATTATAGAATATCTATCAAGGTGCTAAGCTTGTTAACATATCAGAATCGAGCATCAGAGGTAGGCATGTGAATTACAATCGTTATTGGTTCTAAAGTGGAAATGAGAACAGGTCACCATGGACTTCATGATAGCACTACCGAAGACTTTAAGTAAGTATGATGCAATTTAGGTGATAGTAGACCCACTAACGAAGTTAGCTCACTTCATTCCCATCAACATCAATTACTCATTGGAGAAGTTGGCTAGGTTGTACATTAAGGAAGTGGATTATACAGAGTACCGATAAAGTTTACATCAAATAGGGACACATGTTTTGTTGGTGGGTTTTGGAGGAGTTTATACAAGGCTTTAGATACAAAGTTGTAGTTTAGAACCACTTTCCACCCTCATATTGACAAGTAGTCAAAGAGAACCATACAGATCTTAGAAGATTTGTAGCAAGCATGTGTACTCGATGACCCTTTACGAAGTCTTATATAGTAAGAAGTGTAGATCATCTTTATATTAGGATGAGGTCGAAGAAATAAAAGTTTTGGGTCTAAAATTGGTATAAGAGGCAATATATAAGGTAAGGTTGATCGAGTAAAGAATACAAACCACACAAAGCTATTAAAAGAGCTATGCCAATAAGCAGAGACACCTGTTGGAGTTTTAAGTAAGAGATGAGGTTTTATTGAAAGTATCTCTAGCTAAGGGAATTTCTAGATTTGGGCAAAGAGGAAATTTCTCTCCAAGATATGTCGGACCCCTCAAAATCATAGAGAAAATCGAGAATGTAGCATATAAGTTAGAGCTTCTCCCCAGGTTAGAAGGTCTCCATATTGTTTTTCATAGTCAATGTTGTGAAAGTTGAAACCGAATCTAAAGCAAGAGATAGAACAGCACCGAACGCAAGTAGTGGACTAAAAAACCCTAAAGTTATAGCCAGACTTGTCTATTGTGGAGTAACCCATAAAGATAGTGAACACTAAGGTTTGAAGAACCACAAAGGAGATGGATACCCTAAGTTAAAGTTCAATAGGCAAGTTGCTCAAAAAAAGAAGTAACTTAGGAGCTAGAAAAAGAAACGAAAAAGAAGTTCCTAAAGTTGTTTCGAGGATAAGGTATGTAAACTCTCAACTTTCGAGGTTGAAAGTTTTTGTAAGGGTGAGGGGAAGTGTCACGCCTCGAAGCGGCAGAGTCATAATAGCCCCGCCGTATAAACCATTCTAAGATGGAAGTTGGCCTTACAACCGCTATCTTAGACTTGATCTACACAAGGCGTCTACGACTAACCCGCTTTGAAATAAACAGTTTGTAATTTAAATAAATCATTTACCTAAGAAAATGAGGAAATGTATATATACATTATAATTCAGTTATTACAATTAAAGTTTACAATATTCTCCATAATATATTTTCTAGTTATTACATTATTCAGAAATGAAAAATTCTAAAGTAAAAGACTAGACCTTAAAAATATGTGTTTATTCTTCAAATGTTTTTCCTCACTCCCCAAGATCCAGCAGTTGCTAGCTTTAGAGTAGTTGTATGCCGCTTCTTAGCCAGCACCTGCATGATGTCTATAGGGATGTGAGCAACCACAGCTTAGTAAGTTAAGATGGAGGACTTAAAACTATACCAAACACAACAAGGTTATCAACCAACTTATTAGGTGCAATGTATGTTCAAGCAAATGCCATTACACGACGTTGTTCGGCCCGTCGTGAGATTAGAGAAATTGTGCCCGCTCTAATCCGGGTTGAGGAGTTGCCATTAATGCAACAGCTCACGACCAAACCCAAGCTTGTGTAATGGAGACCTCAGTCCTCCCACGATTACCTTCGAACCATTGACTTCACCCTCGTCGCAACCTCCTCTCCCGTCACTTAGTTCGACTAAGGATGAAGAAGGGACTATTATGTAATCCTGCGTTATCCCTTTCGAAGGGATCGGTATTTGGTCAGAGAGTCCTAGGTTTCCCCTAATGGGTTGCCATGCAGGTCCGATTATGATTTCAAGTCATATATTTGATTAGGTCCAGTTTAGGGTGATCATTCATTTCATACAAGTCATACAATACATGTCAAAACAACAAACAGAACCATAGCATCACTTATAATCAAGCACATGCACACAACCAACTATCTAACAAGCACAACCAACTATCTAACAAGCACAACCAAGCATAATCTCAAGCCTCCAAAATATAGTATCGTATTAATCCCAACTTACCTCAACTCCTCGCTCGCTCACTCACTTGAGGTCTGACTTGCTCAAGCCATCGCCGATCATCCCTATAACACAAACGTCATTTCAGTTTTTCATATAACTATTATAGGTTCATTTTATCCTATAACACTTATTGTTATGTTTTGTTTAGGGTTTAATATACCTAATTATCTGGGTCTTAAGTCTTTTACAATTATTCTAGGTTTGAGGTTAGGTTCGGGGTCGGTTTCCGTATCGATTTCTAAATTAGGTTCTAGTTCGATTTCTAAGTATTGTTTTATACTCGAACCCTAGAAATTCGTTTCAACTCATAATGTGAAATTAATCACATTACTTTCCGATCTCTTAAATACCATCATTACCTCTAGTCGGTATTTTATTCCACCCGGTACACTTAAATCCTTATTAGTGTATCGAATTTACTCCTGATGTGAAAAATTTTTATATTTTTCATATAATTACATAAATTCAAGTTTCCTATCAGATTTATTGTATATTTTTATTATTATCATAATATCAATTTTTATTATAATATTTTCTATTTATTATATTTCTAATAATTGTGTATTATGTACTATTACTTATTATGTACATAATACACATCTAATATTTTTATCACTCTAATTACTATCTCCCAACATCAATTATCATTTCAAAATATCTAAATTCATCCTAAATCAAATTTTACTACTAATTACCTTAATTTATAAAATTAACTTAAAATTTACTATTTTTCCCTATTACTCATTTACTATATAATTAACCTAATAATTGCATCTAACACCCTAAATGCTACAAGTATCATACTTTATCAGATTTCAATATCCTAAAACATATAATTATTCACTAAATCAGTAATTAACCATTTAATTACTTAATTAACCATTTAATTAAATTACCCATTTTATGCCTTATTTTAAGGCCTAAAAATTATCTAAAATTTTTAAAAATTAATTTTTGAGAACAGGCTTCATAGCACTGTTCTATATCATCTAAGTAGTCTACACAAAAATTTTGAGTTCAAAACTACACTCCTAAGGTCATTTATTTCTAAACCGAAACATGCTTGGTTTTGCATAATTTCTTAAGGACCCTATATCACGAGATATATTTTTATCAAAATAATATTTTTCCTAAAAACTACATACAAAAATATTCTATAATAACAAATTTTATAATTTTCTAATAATATTTACTATTTTTACAAAATTACACAAAATCGAGTTGGAAATCGGACTCACCGGTCTGGGTGGCTCTGGCCACCGTCGACCGCCGTGGCCTTGTCGGCCTGTCTGGGCGCTGCCACCATCGTGTGGTGGTAGTGGCCGTCCACTCCCAAGTGCTCATCTGGTGTGGGTTCCCTTTTAAGGCCCTAATTGCACAGTTTTTCCTATTTTTTTTAACCCTAATTTTTCTTTCAATTTCACCTCTCTCTATTTTTCTCACTCTCCAAACTGCTCAAATGGGTTTCTGAATTTTTCTTGCTATTTATATAGGTTTAGGGAAATTATTATGCATTAATGAGACAAGATAATTGTCTTATCTTTTCTTTTTTCCACTTTCTATTTGTTACATTTTAATTGGTTGATTTTTTTTTCTTCAATATTAGATTGCCACGCCCCACTTCTAAACTTTTCCTCATTTTTCTATATTTTTTCCTGATTTTTCCTTAATTAATTATGAATTTTCTTTAATTATTTCTTATTATTTTAGTACATATCGCGTATTTTAAGTAATTACGCATATTTCTACATATATGTAAATCCATATATAGTACAAATAAATATTCTTAAATATTATTTAGATCATTTTATGATTTTTAATATACATATAATTTATCTCTAGCGATTTGTTAATTATCGAAATACATTTTACGCATTTTCAATAAATAACGAGTTATATATTTAAAATTTGAAATTTTTATAGTCCTTTATTTTATTTCTTATTTTCTTAAATTCAAACTTACGGGATCATTTTTACTCATATTTCTAGTTTTACTTTATAATTTAGGCTCAATCGAGTCTTTCAACCAATCGAAACCTCGAATGGCTAGTTGTGAGGTTTATAGGAAGGAGGAGGGAGGGAGAGTTGTAAAACCCGAAAAATAAAAGAGAATAAAAAAGAAATAATAAAATAAAAATAAAAGGATTAATATTGGTATAATAAGCGAAATGATATGGCTAGTATTAGTAATTTTTTACAAAGGTAGTTTAAGCATAAGAATTATCTAGAAACCCTAGATATTTAAAGCCCTTTTTGACTCTTTGAAACTCTTTTTCCACCCCTTTCATACATGTGTAGCTTTGTCTCCTAGGATTCTTGCACATAACTTGAAATTAAGAAGCGAAGACGACAAGTTTTAGTGTTTTAAAGTTGAGAAAACTAAGGTAAGGCTATTACAATACCTTTTATTATATATTTCCTACGAATTCTTATTGAAAACCCAATTTTTCATGTAGGATGGCTGTAAAACAAATTTGAGAATTCTTCTTAGGTGTCCCACAATGAATTTCATGTGGTGAAAGCAAATCTAAGGGCATAAAACTTCAAAGTAAGGTTGTGTAGTGTGTTTTTCTTTAAGTTTTGGTAAGATTCTTTAGAGAAATTCATTTTTTTTTTTTTTTTTTTTGCGTAAGGCTATGGCTAAAACAACTTTAAGGTAGTTCTAAATGTGTTCTTCCACGTGTTTTCAATCGTAGTAGCATATCTAACGAGTTCTTATAGGTATGATTCTAAACTGTACACTTATAATTGCCGTTTCTTTGATTAGGGTATTGTTTGCATGAGTTTGGGGTGTGATTTGATTGTAGAAGTGTTGTGTTGATGTTTTCTAAGCCACGTAGAGTAGTTTTGATGCCAAGAGTAGAGTCGAGTGGAGTAGTTTTCAAAATTGGGAAGAAGTAGGGTATATGTAGAGGATGAATGCATTGCTAGTGTCTAAATGCCATCCCCTATAGCATCCGAACACTAGGGGCATTTTACTCCTCTCAAGTATGGTGTCTTGATACTTGTTGAATTAGTATCTGGATGCCATGACCCCTGTTTCCTACAATAGTGCTCCTTTGAGTTTTTTAAGGTTTTCAAGGTTGTTTTTCTATCCTACACCCTTTCCTAAACTTTATCAAATACAAATAATCACCCAAAATATCTTATAAGTCTAACTAACTTCTTAGCAATCCTAGTATCCATTTGCAGTTCCTAAGTAAGCATGAGTCCTTTGAGTTGCTATGTTAGAGAATATCGTTAGATCAGTTCAAAAAACTAAGTGAGTATGTTGTCTCTCATTTGAACAAGTTGTGAGGCACTTGTATTAGATTCTAAGCAAACATTATGGTTAAGTATAGGGTTTGTTTGTTGCTTATGCATGTATAGGACTAGTAATGTCAAAATGGACATTAATGAATACTTGGCTTAAATAATGTGTTGTGTGTACTTGGCTAAGCCCAAGGGATTGGGAGAACCAGACTTTAGGGTAGCACCTTAATGATCTTAATGCGATGATGTCTTGATTAGTGTCTCACTTTGAAATGATCTAAGTAGATTAGGTGTTCCTTAGTTCCTAGGGTATTATATAGGTATTAGGGATTGTGTGTGTCAAAGTCATGAGTCACTCCAAGTTCCGAGATGCTAGGACTATGTTGCTTACTAAGCCTAAACAAAAATAATAAATTGTGGTTATGCATTAATAGATTGAATTGCTAATATGTGTGCTTGTGCATTTATTGTGTGTTTATGTGTACGTAGTTTCACCCTTGACTAGGCTTTTGCTTACACTCTAGGGTTTTATGTTTTTAGATGCAGGCATAAGTCTTGGTGACTACGAAGAGCACTATAGTGGGTATAGATATTATGGTGATGATGTTGACTTTTATGATTACCATTATGATTATGGAGATGGATTAGTGTAGAGTGGATAATGTTATGAGACTTGATGTAGAGAGTTATCAGACTGTGTTTTTATCTTTATTTTGTTACTAGGGTCTTGAGAAGTCACTTGAGACTTCTTATGTTATTATCCAGTGATGGATCACTGACCTTTAGCCCCTTACTCGCGCATGCCTTTAGGGCCTCTAGTCCCTCACCATGAGAATTCTCTCTCGTCATCCTGTCGAGAATAAGAAACTATACATGGAAGAATGGTGGTTGAACTCCCTAAGAGCTAGGGTAGGTATACCTTACTTTACTCTATTCTTTGTACCGATGCCGACTACTATCCTGTCGAGAGCTTCCTTTCGAGTAATGAGACACACATCTTAGCAAACTTGAGGCCATTACGACATGATCCAGCTCAGCTACTACGCCCATGGATTCCTTTGTATGGATCTATTGATGAGCTGCCACCTGTCCTTTTTACCCAACATTATACTTTATTCCTTTTTATCTTTTATCCCTTTTACCCTTTTTGTATGTATTAGGAATCTCCTTTTTATGTACGCTTTTTTTGTAATTTTCCTCATTTGTAATGTTACTCTAGGAACTTATTATAAATAATCCCTTCTCTTTGTAGCTGAAATCATCTTACATTCCTTGCAGAAATTTGAATATACTAGTTCTTTGTGAGATATCCCTCTCCAAGTCTATTTTCCATACATTCTTATCTAGTCTTACCAAATAGCTCAAGATTAGTGGCAGATAAACCTTGGGATTAACTTATGCATTATATCAAGTGAAGTGTCAAGTTATATTATGTTCGTAGGTGAGTCATATCCTCCAAGTAGCTTTATGTCAGCTACTACATCAAGTTCACTGACCTTATCATTCTATTTTCTTCGATACTTCGAAGAAACCACTTAGTTCTCGTCTCTTATGATAAATCCTAATGATAATTGGGCTCCTAGGCATATCATATAATTCTTGGCATCAAAGCTTAAGGTTGAGATCAAGAGTTGTATTGTGATAGTTCATACTAGTTTATTATTTGTTATTCTCTGTTTTCATTTGGAAGAACAGAGCAAGTTTGTAATCCTCTATTTAATTGGTAATTTTTGTGTATATGGGAATTTCTTACGTGAAGAGTGTTTTTCTAAAGCTTTGTTGTGAGAATTTCGAATCTTAGCATCCAAGGAGAGATTAACAATGCCGAGAGCAATGCTCAAAGCTGTAGTCATGTTACCCAACAAACAATGCATACTATTGATGAGCAGATATAAGACCTTGCTACTACTGTGGCCAATCTCACCGTTTCGGTACAAAGAGTCTTACAGACTAGGCCGTAAGAGAGAGTTGTCACTGAACAAGGCCGAGAAATAAGTGATAAGTCAAGACGATAGATGAATGACTAGCAAGCACCAAAATCCGTTCCTATGAACCAAGCACCACCTCATCATGCAAATAGGGTTCTAAGAAGGAGACTTGAGCTAGATGAAGTCGAGGAGTTTGATGAGGAGGAACAATACGATGTTGTTGAGGAGCGTAACCTGAAGGCACCTCAAGGAATTGAGCATCTCAAAGTACAAATTCTATGCTTTAATGGATCTGATAGTACTAATGACTACTTAGATTAAGAGAAATAGATTGGAAAGATATTTGACTTCTATGACTATCTTGATGCTGTTCATATTAGAGTAGCTACGTTAGAGTTTTCTAGATATGCAGTAATATGGTGAAAAAAGTTGCAAAATGCACGCCAAGAGATTCGGACATAGAATGAAATGAAGAGAGTTCTAAGAGATCGGTTTGTTCCAGAGTACTATGAATAATACACCTTTTGATGCCTATAAGATTTGAAATAAGGTGATAAGTCAGTAGATGAGTATGCATGGGAGTTCCAGTTGTTGATGATTTGACGTGATGTCAACAAACCCGAAACCTGAACCATAGCTTGATTCATTTCTAGGCTCACGATTGAGGTTGGTCATATTGTAGAGCTATAGAGACTTGGGAGTCTAGATGAGGCCATCCGAGTGGCACAAAGGATTAAGAGATAGAGGCAAAGCCAGATTAGCCGACTAGGATTATCGAATCGAAGCAACATGCCAAGCTAATCAAACTATGGCTAAGCACCGAACAGTACCAAGGTAGACTGTCAAGGACAAGTGCCGAGTTGTATGAAGAGGGTCGCGATAAGACCAAGGCCGAGGAACTTAAGGTCTAAAGAGACTAAGATCAAAGCTCAAGAAGGAAGACTTAAGAGATCAGGTGCTTTAAATGTCTCGATTATTGATATGTGGCTAGTCAATGTTTGAACCGACATATCATAACTATCAAAGGAGACAACCTTCAATTTAAGGTGGAGAGTGTTAGTAAAGGAGAAGAGGAACTGGAAGTTGGACCAATGATGGAGGACTTTCAGGAAGACCCCGATGCCTTTACACCTCCTGAAGTAGGAGTTGAGTGCTGTTTTGTTGTGCGTCGATCTCTTAGTACCTTTGTGGCTGACAAGAATGCACCAAAGGAGAATCTCTTCCATACATATTGTCGAATGAATATCAAGTTATGTGCTTTACTCATTGATGGAGGAAGCTATACCAATGTTATAGCACAGGGAATAGTTAACGCCATGAAGCTGCTAACCCTTCTATACCCTAAGCCATATAAGACTTACTGACTAAACGAAAAGGGAGGTTTACCCGTCGCCTAGCAGGTTAGAGTACCAATTGCCATTGGCAATAAGTACTAGGACGAGGTGTTGTGTGACGTTACCCATGTACGCTTCACACATTTTACTCGGTCGACTCTGGCTATTTGACTTGAGGGTATTACATGATAGATATATGAACACTTACATGCTCCAAAAGGATGGGAAGAAGGTTATATGGACCCTTATGAGTCCTAAGGAAATGATGAACTGCCAACCAATGGTCCCATTACTTGCGTACGACTCTAAGGACTTCAATCACTTACTTGAAGAATTCTCTCTTGGCAACCTATTAATGACGAGAAAGTTTACGCCAAAGGAATGTAGCCGAACTCCTTAAGCTCCCTGCATTGTTATATGTTGATCTATACACTTGGTAGTGATGATGCCGACCATTCCCTTATCGAGGACCCTATGCCAAGTAATTCAATCAACTACTACCAAAAGGTCTTGATGAGTGACGAGAGACTTACTTAAATGGTTGAGTAGTTTTCTCTCGGCATGCCACCATTTCTCTTGTCCCATCCCCTTTATTGCCGCAACATCTTGATCCCTTTCACCTGCTATGCTCAGAGAATATTTATATGGGACCAATGTTCCACCACCACCTATCAACCCCATCTAACATTGTATTACTTTTCCATTTTTGTCTTTTGTCCTTTTTACCTTTTTTTGTATATACTAGGAATCCTCTTTTTGTATATACTTTCTTGTAATTTCTCAATTTGTAATGTTGCCCTAGGGATTTATTATAAATAGCCCTTTTTCCCTTGTAAGCTGGACAACTTACATTTTAATACTGAATATTCTATTCTTGTGAGAAAACCCTCTCTAAGTTCATCTTTCATCACTCTTATCTAATCTTGCTGAGTAGCTCAAGATTAGTAGCGAGTGGACCTTGATATCAACTTATGCATCATATCAAGTGAGGTATCAAGTCATGTTGTGTTCGTTAATGAGTCACATCCTCTAAATAGCTTCACGTCAGCTACTCTTGTTCATTTATGGACCATTTCCCTCTAATTTTCTTCGATATTTCGAAGGACCCATTTTAGTCAAATTTGCTACGGTAAGTCCTAATGATAACTAAGCTCCTAAGCACACCAGGAAGTGTAAGAGGCACAAGAGAAGGTTCCCAAATCACTACAATGGAAGTCCTTAGTGACTTACTGAGCTCAATTTGCCCATGAAGTCAAGGCCGAGGAGTGTATTCTCCTTTTAGTAAGGAAACTACTAGAGTTGAGAGAAGTCAAGAGCTTACCTACTAAGGTACGAACACTACTACAAGAGTATGCCAACCTATTCCCTACTGAGATGCCGAAAGGCTTACCACTCTTAAGAGGCATTGATCATTGCATTAACCTTCAGCCGGAGCTATACTACCAAACCAACCTACTTATAGGCTTAATCCCAAGCAGGCGGTTGAGCTAAAGAAATAAGTAAACGAGTTGGCGGATTGTAAATATGTTCATGAGAGTATGAGCCCCTGTCCCATACCAACTGTACCAGTGCCAAAGAAGGATGGGTCGTGGAGAATGTGCATTGATAGCCATGCCATTAACAAAATTTCTATTAAGTACCGATATCCAATCCTACGGTTGGATGATATGCTCAATGAGTTGAATGGTGCCCACATCTTTTCAAAGATTGATATGAAGAGTAGCTACTACCAGATATGAATGAGACCTAGAGATGAATGAAAGAAGGCCTTCAAGATAAGGGATGGTCTGTTTGAGTAGATGGTGATGCCGTTTAGTCTGACAAATGCACCGAGTACTTTTATGCGGCTCATGAACCATATACTAAGGGCACCGATTGGTAAATGTATAGTAGTTTATTTTGATGACATTTTGGTCTACAGTGCTGACCTCATTACCCATGTTGAGCATTTAAGATTGGTATTCGATATCCTCTATGCTAAGAGATTATTTGGTAATATGAAGAAATGTGTATTCTGCCAAAATGAGGTTGTATTCCTCGGGCATGTTGTTTTAAAGGAAGGAGTTCAGGTTGATGACAAGAAAGTCAAAGCTATTCTCAAGTGGCCCATACCGACTAGGAGCTTCCACGGTCTTGCTTCATTCTATCGGAGATTCATTTGAAACTTTAGTTCCATAACAACACCATTAATCGAGTTGACCAAGAAGAACTTTAAGTTTAAGTGGTCGGAGAAAGCTCAAAAAAGTTTTGAAGATGTAAAGTCTAAATTGACGTTTGCCCTAATACTTGCCCTACCAGATTTCGAGAAAGTTTTTAAGGTTGAATATGACACATCTAAAGTTGGCAGTGGTGCTATCCTTATGTAAAAACGCTGACCCATTACCTACTTTAGCGAGAAACTCAAATGAGTTACCCTAAATTACTCGGCATATGACAAGGAACTCTATGCCCTTGTTTGAACACTACAGAACTGGTATCATTACTTGTTATCGAGAGAATTCATCATCTACTCTGATTATGAATCTCTTAAACATCTCTATAAGCAACCAAAACTTTCTCGGTGTCATGCCAAATGGGTCAAGTTCTTAGAGTCTTTCTACTACGTCATCAGATATAAGAAGGGAAGCACAAACACTGTGGTTAACGCTTTATCTTGTCATCATACCCTCATTACAACAATGCAAGCTAAGGTACTTGGATTTGGCACCCTGCCTTATCAGTATGAGCATGATTCATACTTTGGGCCCTTAATGACCAAGTGCAACATTGGAGGGGTTATTGATGAGTTTTACTTGAGTCAGGGTTCCTGATGAAGGGCAAGTAAGTTTGTGTGCCAACTGGTTCAGCTAGAGTGCCACTCGTCCGAGAAGCTCATGCTAGAGGCTTAACTGGCCATTATGGAGAAAAGAAGACGATTGAAGTATTGAAAGAACATTTCTATTAGCCAAAGATAATGAAGGATGTGTATCGAATTCTTAAGAGGTGTAAGGCGTGTAAACATGCGAAAGGGAGAAGAGAGCTGTATGGAGAGTACACACCCCTGCCTATACTTAAGCACCCATAAATTGACCTAAGCATGGATTTCATGCTCAGCTTTCTCTGAACACCGAGAAGACATGACTTTATTTTGGTGGTAGTCAATCAATTTAGCAAGATGAGCCACTTCATTCCTTACCATAAAACTAATGATGTTTTATTTGTTACTAACCTCTTTTTACAGAAAATTGTGTGATCACATGGAGTATGCAAAAGTATTGTATCTGACTGTGATTTGAAATTTACTAGCTTCTTCTAGAGAATCCTATGAAATAAGCATAAAAGAAGCTCGATACTAAGCTTATGTACAATACTTCTTGCCACCCTCAGACAAATGGTTAGACCAAAGTAGTAAACAAAATAATTGGCAACCTCCTGCAAGCTACTATTAGGAAGAACTCACATGATTGGGACATTCACTTACTTGTCATTGAGTTCACTTACAACTGATTAGCTCACAGTTCAATAAGGAGGTCACCTTTTGAGGTAGTTTATAAACTTAACTCGAACTTGCCCTTGGATATGGCTATTAGCTTAGCCATTCAATAGGAAAGTCCACCTGGTCTACAATACGCCGAGGAATTCCAAAAGTTACATCAAAAGGTTACCAAACAATTGGTATAAACCGTAGCCCGGTAGAAGGAGTAAGGAAGCCAAGGAAGGAGAAGAGTTGTTTACAACCCTAGAGACCTTGTTTGGGTCCACCTCAGCAAAGAGCATTTTCCTAGGAAGAGGACAAATAAGCTTTCCCCCAGATTAAATGAACCTTTTAAAATCCTTAAGCACAACAACGACAATGCTTATGAGCTTAAGTTGCCTGATGGATACAGTGTATCTACCACCTTCAATATCGCTGACTTAATGCTGTATATGCTTTACGAGGAAGAGAACTAAGATTTGAGGGAAAATCTTCAATAACCCCGAGAAACTAATGGGTTACTGACCTCTAACCCATTTACTCGCGTACACCTCAAGGGCTTATAGTCCTTCACCATGAGAATTCTTTCTCTTCATCCTACTAAGGATGAGAAACCATATATAGAAGAATGGTGGTTAAACTCCTTAAGAGCTACAAGTAGGTACACCTTACTTTGCTCTATTCCTTGTACCAATGTCGATTACTCTCCTATCGAGAGCTTCCTACCGAATGACGAGACACAGGCTTCTGCCTATCAAATACTTATCTTTTGGCCTCCTACTTTTCATAAGGATCAATCTAGAATCGACTGTAGATCTCAAGCGAATAGGAATAGGTATTCAAAAGAAAATGGGTATGAAGAATAGGAAGGTTTTGATGGTGAATGTGAATGGATATAACTCACCAAGCGACAAACACAATCAGGGGGTTTGAGCTCGAAATAGAGTTTGATACGACTCACGAACACTAAATGTTACTCGGGGTTTTAAACAAATGTTAGATGTAACTTACTAATCAATTCAAATGAAAGGATTCACCACAATGTGAGAACAAGATTGATAAGAACGCGGAGACGATTAAAGAGTCTAATCAACACTAGATAATCCGATAAATGCCAACTCAAGTATAGCCTTACTCGAAAGAGGAAAGATTCACTATGTATGGGAATATCTTCTCTCTCTCTCTCTCTCTCTCTCTCTATATATATATATATATATATATATGTTTGTCTATGTCTTTATTTTTCTAATGTTTACAATAGTTTCTATTTATAGTAAGTTCTAAACCTTAATGGCAAAATTATAAATAAAGTACAAGGCCTTAAACCTTAAAGAATTAGGCCCATAGATAAAATGAAGGAAAATCTATACAACAGTACAAAACTGTGCATTTTACAAGACTCGATATGTAGTCATTCGGCATGTCCTGGGAGGAGTAGTATCCGAACCGAATGGGGTTGATAGTTAGATGTGCGGGTTTAGGAAGGGGTCCTTGACATCTTGCGTAGCTTAGCCGAGACATCAGAAAGGTCAACCCATAATTGCCGAGTGCTAGAATTAGTCGGCACTAGTCTTTCGAGGTCGTGCCAAGTAGTTCTTTGGTCCCGAGTCCTCGGCTATATGATCTCTCATCTTCTTGGCAAACAATAGGCTTGTTGCCAAGTGGCTCTTTTTCTTCCCCTCGACCTTTTGTCATTTGCTCGTCCTCAATGAAAGCTGTTTGGCCTCAGATTAGAGAAAGTTAGCATCTTCTTCTGAAGGGTCGGTGTTAGCTTCGAACAGGTCAGCCTCGGCTTGGACGTAGTCAGAGGCTGATTCCCATCATTACCGCGAGTCTGAAAGGAAGTCATCCTTGATGTTAAGTGTTGAGTATGGGCCAAGATGCCAAATAAGCTTCTTTTCCCTTTTCTCTTCACCATGGGTGTTGAGTGTCTCTGGATTTCCTCAACGCTCATGGTGGTCAAGTAATAGCTCTTCCCATCCTTCTGAACAATGTAAGAATTGAGGAAGCCGTCATGCTTTCCGGTCATACTCCTAAGGTTGGCCAAGAAGTAAATTCACAGCATTCATAGGGACCACATCGAATTTAATCTCGTCTTCATACTGTCCTACCTTGAATGCAATTCAAGTACATTTATGCACATGAACCATACCCTTATCATTAAACCACTTTAATCCATAGGGTCGGGGGTATAAGTAAGTCAGCAATTTCATCTTTTCCACTAACTCAAAAAATATGATGTTGGTGCAGCTACCTCCATTGATAACCAGAGAATAGTTCTTCCCATTCACTAAGCACTGCATGTGAAATAAATTTTGTCTTTATCCGGGATTTGCCTTCAAGTCAACTTATGTCGCCATAACGAAGAGTTTATCAATGTCTTCAAGATAGACATCTTCTTCTATCAATTGGTCATCCAAGCTCTTGTTACTCTAACTCTTGATTTGAGCCTCGAGCCCTTTGCCCTTCATGGCCATAACTCTTTTATTCGAGCATTAGGACGCAATGTGTCCATAGCCTAAGTATTTGAAGCACTTCACTTCTCAGGCCTTATTGCCAGGTGCCTTCTCTTTTTAGGTAATCTTTTTCTTGACATGGGCTGGTCAACTAAGCTCTCCTTTCTCCATCTTCTTTTCTTGCCTTCTCTCGACATACCTCTCAAGCTTATGGCTGCCTTGTTGAGGTCAGTTACTTGACCTTTGATGCTTTCTTCTCCACTGCCTCTCCGCTCTTAATGCCAAATTAATTAGCTCATCTAGGGAGTTAAACGGCTACAACTCAACTATGTCGACAATGTCGTCTCAGAGTCTACTTAAGAATCTAGCAATGGTACGGTCCTATAGCTTAGCAATTTCACATCTCGTTATCACAATCTCAAACTCCTACAAGTACTCTTCAATAGTGTTTTGGCCCTGTCTCAAGTACTGAAAGGCATGGAGCATCTCTTACTTAAAGTAGGTCGGCAAAAAGCACCGATTCATCAATTGCTTGATAAGTCTCCATGTTCTTATCAGCTCTTCTCTATCAACACCTCACTTGGCAACCAGCTTATCCCACCAAAGACTCACATATTCAACAAGGGATAGCGAAGCTAACTTAACCTTTATTCGATTATCACACTCAAAGCAATTGAACAACTTCTCGACTCGGGGAATGCAGTTAAGGAATTCTTCAAGTCGATTACTTCTACAGAAGGTTGGCAATTTCAGCTTGACATTGTCGCGTCCTTAGCCAGATGCTCATAGTTCATCCCTTACATTCTAAGCTGGTCGATTCACCTCGGTTCAACCACTTCTATTAGAGTTTTGCTTGGCCACATCTCTTCTCAGCCTCAGCTCTCTTCTTCGAGCTTCTTGATTTGCTTCAGAGTCAACACTCCTTTCATTTCCTCTTCTCGGCACTGGATGGTGTTCTCATCTTCTCGACTCGGCAACTCTTCTCAACTGTCGCTCATCATGTTCAAGTTCATTAGAACCACTTCCACTTGTGGGTGTTCTGTCCCTTCTTTCCTCTCGGCCATCCCATTTGCAGTCCCTGACTAGTCCAATGAGTTCTTGGATAGAGTCAGTGAAATTTTGAATTTGATATTATAAGTTGTCAATACATCGCCTCAAGCTTCCACGAAGACTATTACCAATGTTATCGACACTATCTTCCGACATTCTGGTCCGTATAGTAATTGACCAAAGAATTAAACAAATAACAAAACATAATAACAGTAACCCAGAAACAACCACTATTCGGCTTTTGCAGCTATTTATGACTACTATGAACAGTATGTTACACTACAAAACAATGATTAATAAAAATGTTAGAACTACAAATCTACTTCGAAGAACATTAGCATACGTGTCTCCCCAAAGCTCTTATACCAAGATGATAAGGATCAATCCAGAATCGGCAACGAATCTCGAGCAAATAGGAATAGGTATTCAAAAGAAAATAGGTATGAAGAACAGGAAGGTTTTGATGGTGAATGTGAATGAATATAACTCACCAAGACACAAACACAATAAGGGGGTTTGAGCTCAAAATAAAGTTCAATATAACTCATGAACGCTAAATGTCGCTCAGGGTTTCAAATGAAGGTTAAATGAAACTCATTAACTGGTTCAAATGAAACTCATTAACTGGTTCAAATGAAGGGGTTTACCATAATTTGAAAACAAGATTGATAAAAATGCAGGGATGATCAAAGAGTCTAATCAACACTCGATAATCCAAAAAATGCCAACTCGAGTATATCCTTACTCGAAAGAGAAAAGATTCACTTTGTATGGGAATATCTTCTATATATATATATGTTTGTCTATGTCTTCCTTTTTCTGATGTTTACAGCAGTTGCTATTTATAGTGAGTCCTAAACCCTAATGGAAAAATTGTAAATAATGTATAAAGCCTTAAACCTTAAAGAATTGAGCCCATAGATAAAATGAAGGACAACATATACAAGAATACAAAACTATACTTTTTATAAGACTCAGTATGCAGTCACTCGACATGTCCTAAGAGGAGTAGTATCTGAACCAGACGAGGTCGGCAGTTAGATGTGCAAGTTTAGGAAGCGATCCCTGACGTCTCGTATGGCTTGGTCAAGATATTAGAGAGGTTAGCCCATAATTGCTGAGTGCTATAATTAGTTAACATTAGTCTTTCGGGTCGTGCCAAGTAGCTCTTTAGCCCCAAGTCCTCGGCTGTATGATCTCTAGTCTTCTCAATAGACGATAGGTTTATTGCCGAATGGCTCGTTTTCTTCCCCTCGGCCTTCTATCATTTGTTCATCCTCAAAGAGAGCTGTTTGGCCTCGGATTAAAGCAAGTCAGCATCTTCTTCTAAAGGGTTGGCATCGACTTCGGACGAGTTGACCTTGGCTTGGATGTAGTCAGAGGCTAATTCCTATTAACTTCTCTTTCAACATCCCTTACTCATCTCGATAACCCTAAGGTCGCTACGTCATGATCCGGCTTAGTTGCTGCACCTATGGATTCCTTTGTACAAATTCATTCACGACCTACCACCTATTTTTTTTACCTGACACTGTACTTTATTCCTTTTTGTCTTTTGTCCCTTTTACTCTTTTCGTATGTATTAGAAATTTCCTTTTTATGTATGCCTTTTTGTAATTTTTCTTATTTGTAATATTGCCCTATGAACTTACTATAAATAGTCATTTCTCCTTATAGTCAGAATCATCTTACATTCCTTACAGGCATTTGAATATTGGTTTTTTGTGAGATATCCCTCTCTAAGTCTATTTTCCATACACTCTTATCTAGTCTTGCCAAATAATTCAAGAATAGTGGCGAGTGGACTTTGGCATTAATTTGTGTGTTATATAAAGTAAAGTGCCAAGTCATATTATATTTGTAGGTGAGTCATATCTTCTAAGTAATTTCACATCAACTACGACATCAAGTTCACTAACCTTACCATTCCATTTTCTTCAATACTTTGAAGAACCCACTTAGTTATCATCTCCTACGATAAGTCTCAGTGATAATTGAGTTCCTATGCACATCATCCAATTTAAAGGTCAACTTTCATTTATGATGATTTTGGAAATGCTTAATGTTGGTATAAGGGTCCTTGAATGGTTTGTAACTAAATCATGAGTTTAACTCTATTTTCAATTAATAAAGTAATTCAGGTGTTGATCTCTTTTCGTATTATTGGTGAATTAAAGATGTCTAAGTCATCTTTGAATTGTTGCATTGGAAGTATTACAGGTGATCGATGATTATTAAAGTATGTGGAGATATAAATAGGTGGATTCTAGATGCCTGACGTATCAATTGATCATAGGGAAACGTACCAGGCTGAAATCTTACAAGTTTTGGGGCGTTATATAAACCTCACTTGATCTTTGCAAAAAGGAATTTCACAAACTTGCATAATTTTGGTTATCTATAGAATTTTAATGGTGTCAAATGAGGAAGTGTAAATAAATATCTATAAATTCTATTTTACTTGATGGTAGTTGTCAAATTATATTGATGATCAATGGGAAAGAACAAATCATACTCATTTCAAGCATGATGCAAAATAGATCTTCTCAATTTTCTTCATCTCACCTTTCCTTAATTTACAAATAAATGTTTGATAATTGAAAATGATGAACAAATTTAAGATGTTATAGTAACGTTGCATATCTTCTTATAATTTTCACTTTTGATTGCACATGAAAGCATTTAAAAGGATAAATTGAATGAAATTGAAAGAATGTAAATTTAGAAAATTGAAATTTATCTTGATGTGCTTGTTATAACCTAATGCTAATAATAATTTCTATTGAGTAAATGAGCCCATTTAAGAGAAGTTGAAAGTGGGGGACTAGCAAATGATCACCATTTAATTAGTCAAATCTCTTTAAGTAATCTAAAGTATATTGGAATTCTTGGATATATTACTTAGTTTAAAGAATCAAACCAAAATTAATAATAGATTTAACTCAATATTTTAATATATCAAACTTAACCCCTATAACAATGAGAATAATTTAAGAGCTCTCTAAGTAACTGAATTATAAAAGTCATTAAAGATGGTTGAATATAAAATGTCTTGGTGTCAATTAACAAATCGTCCTCTCGTTTTTATCTACAGTACGTCTTTAATAATGCTAAATATTGCCTCGAAATCCTTTTGTACCCATTTTGATTATTTATTTTTAAATTTTAACAATAGGCTCATTGGATTTCAAATCAAGAAGCTTGGACAATTTTGTATCGGCGTGGCAGTGTGCCCACGAAATCGACATATTCAATGTAACACACGTTTCTAACGTAATGAATTTCTGCGTTATGTTAAAAGCCAAAATTCTATGAATGAATAAAAAATAAATATAAAAAAGGAGTTATTTGTATGTGTATGAAAAGATAAAACAAAAATAACGTAATCCGTGCTCCTGCCTTCTGCTTCTACCTAGTAATTGCTATTACAACAAAAACATTTTAGTTTACAAACTCTCCCACTTTTAAACACTGGAAAACCATTGATAAGTTTTGCGATTTCGTATAATTTTTTGTGTCTTTGCACAAATTAAAGTCCACCTGTATAGGGTGTAAATCCAATTTGTCACGTGTATGACAGCGACTCAATTATATTTTTATTTCTTGTCTTAATTACAAATGGACATCTCTGGCCTGAGTGAGTTGATGCGTGATGGGCTGCTGAGAAAGTGACCTATTGATATGTGACTGGCTTTTAATTTTCCTAATTAATTCTGGCTCGAGACAGAAATGTTTAAATTTTATTAATTATCTTGATATATTTTAATTTTCAAAACATATTACTAGTGAGTAAAAATAGTAGTATAATCTCTTTCGTGGAAAATTTATATAAGGTCAGTTTTATCGCTAGTTCTTTTACTTGATACGTAGGAACATTCAAGTGTTTTTGTGCAATATATTACGTCCCTTCACATAAGGATGTTCTTCTGATAGGGCATGTCTCCTTTTCTCAAATTTTTTTTTTTTTAATCCGACAAAATGAAATTTGATAATACACAAATATAAAATTAATTTACAAATGTAATATTTACTAATATTTATTAATAATATAATTATATTTATTGTATTGTACAAATATTACATTTATTGAAAAATTGTATTTTTTATGGGTCATATGCTATAACTTTTAAATTACTATTTCTAATGCTATAACTTTTAAATTATTGAAAAATTGTATTTATGAAATATTAGAAATAATAATTTAAGAGTTATAGCATATGATCCGTAAAAATATAAAAAAGTTTTAAAGATCTTTGGTGAAAGAATTTAAGGATAAAATACAAAGTTTCTTAAAACGTAGAATTTTTTAAAAATCTAATATGATAGTATAAAGAAATTTTAAAGTTCTTATGAAATAAAGTTGGTATAAAGAGTCATAAGAAGGGATATGTTGCAGTAAAAGGTGGTTAAATTCCAAATCTAGCTATTTTGTGAATATAGGCATGTTAATATTCATATTTAAAATATAAAAAGAATATAAACATGATTTTTGGAAAATCAAATTTATCGTTTATATATAATTTTATATAATGAAAAGTCAATTTTCTTAATCAATAAGTATATTTCTGGTTGTTAGGTCTTACAGAATTCATAAATGAGTTCTTATATTTAAGGTCTTTAAGCGGGCGTCCAATCACAATATTGCAAATAAGCCATTTTTTTCTAAAAAGAATGGTGCTCATTAAATGAAAGCTAGTTTTATCGAGACATGATATTTAATTGGGATAATACCACTTCGCATGGTTGGAGTAGGTTTTGAGTTTAATATACCGTGTCACATGTTGGCATCAACTTATAAATTTTTGGAATCTTCTCTAACATAATATGATAAAAAGTAGTATTTCTTATATACCTTGTACATGTTGAAGCTTATATAGTGTATGATAGAACTTTAAGGTTTCAATTACTTGTATTTTCTTGTTACATATCATCTATACAAGAAAAATTTCCCAAGTAAAAATTATTAAATTTAATGAATATGATAAATTGTTAAGTAATCTAGTCTATATTAAACAACCTAGTTAGTAATAAAAACATTAGCTTTTTTTTTTTTTCTTTTTGGGTAAGTTCGTTAAGATCATGTTGATGTGAGGAAATATTCACAAAAACCAACTGCTAACAGTAGAGAATGGACACTAAGTACAACCAAAATGAAAACTTATCCCATTACAGATTTGTTATAGAAGAACATAGGGAAACTAAAAACCATAATTTAATTTAGTCATTACATAAGCTTCAATAGCCAAGTAAGCCCGAGAATAAAGGTCTGTCTTAGAATGGACGGTGGATGCAAGACAAGATTTTCTTAAATACCATCTCCAATTCATGATAACTTTAAAAATTACTTATATTATCAAATTAGATTATTAAGTAACTCTTACTTTTAAGTAATTCTACATTATAATCTTAATTTCTTCACTATTTTAAGTTTTATAGACTCTATGCTATTATTATTTTTTTACTCACTACTTTAAATATCTTGTGAAAACAACTTTAATATTAACAAATATTATATTTGGATAATATAATAATTATTATGAATGTTAATTACGTTTAATAACAAATAATATTAAACATAATAAATATAATATTAATTACATTGTTATGTTGTAAACGGTCATTAAAAAAAAAAAAAACAACCCAGCACATGTTACTAGTTAGAGTAATGCACAGAAGTTAGGAAATGCCAACTCATCGGACTGTATCGCTGTAGCGACTTTCCCTTCGTGACTTGGTCTCGATAGGTGTGCTAAGTTATGTGCGTTAAAGGTGGCCTAAGGAACTCTAGGGTAGTAGGTCCTCAATTACTCCAAGCACTCTTAAACAAACTCTAGAGGAAGGAAGACTCGAGATTACTTTATCTATTCTATTAGCTAATGTGGGTATGTCCTCACTTGTTGCCAAATTCCTCCTTAAGGTAATGACTAGTCATCCCCATTAATGTATCTTTTCGAACTGATTGCCACTTTTCACAAATGTATATTTGAAATGATTTTGGATCGGTCTAATCAAACTATTTAGGGACCACATTTAGTTTGCTTAAGTAAATGGCTCATATGGGGCCAAATGTGTTAGTATCATAGTGGAGCAAAGAGGAGTACATTGTAACAAAAGCTAAGTATTTAAGGTACATTACTTCATTAGTGGAAGTTGAGTGAGATATGAATCTCGAAAAAAGTCCCTACAGTAAGATATAACTTAAAAGCTTTAATACTTGAAACTAAGTAGTACAGAGAACTATTAATGGACTTTAATTGATTAAAATGAGGTAAAGCAGATGGCTATTTACTAGATGAAGATTAAGGTGGATTGGTTGAATCTAACTAAATTTATTTTACTAAACTCTAGCTTAGGTTAATTGAAATTAGGTATACATCCACTAACATTCAGGTTTCATCAACTAAACTAGGCTCTATTTAGTTTCCTATTTTACATCATGAGTGGTAGCCCTCGACACGAGGTCCCCACCCAACTGGTCCTAGTTGATGGAGGGCTAATTCTAGATTGAACCTATAGACCTAATCAAGACTAAACAATAAAACTGATCAAACAGCAAAGCGGGTGAACCTTTTTTTAAGTCAAAAAATTACTAATCCAATTAAACTATAAGAAGTTAAATGAAGAAAACCTTATAATAATCACCATGCTGAGTGTAAAACTATGATGATAGTGCTCATCTCTATATAATATGAATTTCTTTTGTCCATCTGTTTATGTTTTCAACTATAAATAAGAATATGAATGAATGTGTGAAGCCAAATATTCTGAATATTTTGCTTACATTTTGATTTTGGAAATAAGTGAAGAATGATTTTATTCCACTTTTCTTATTTTGATTTGGATGCTATCTAATTTCTAAAGTACTAACTATATCATAGTAAGACTTGATAGCTTTTTCCAATGTGTAGCACCATAATGGATTGTATATCATGTGAAAAATATCGCATTCGAGGAAAGCTTCATGTGGCTGTTTCTTGAAACTACATTGAAAATATTTTCTTTTTTCAGTTGATGTTCAACAAAACTTGTATCCAAATGTAAGTATTTCTCTTAAGCATTTTTAGATTTTTGGTTCAAACCACATAACTAACCTAATCGAATCTTTTTAGCTTTTATAGGTTCATAATGCTTGTGAACCGAATTGTGAGGTTACCTTCGAATTAAAATAAGGACAAAACCATAATGTTAGGTTTGGTTCGATTTAGAGGACCAGGCATACTGAATAGAACTGTACTCACCCCTAAACCCAATGCTCCTATGGTTTGGTTTATTATTCTTTTTTAGCCCAAGAATTAAGTAGTTCTAACTTAATTTTTGATAAAGTTAATACAAGCTTATTATCTTATTTATACAAAATTACAACCTACCTATAGTGTGATATCATAAATATAGGACAAGAGAAATAAAAAGATTTCAATATTTAAGTTCCATGTTAGTAAGAAATAAGAATTTACTTAATTATAGTCTATTAGGAACCAATTAAACCAATATTAAAAGCGTATTTATCTTCTATGATGTTAATAGTATAAATATTAAATGTTGTAAATGAGAATAATTTATCCTAATTCATATGGAAATGATTTAAATAGTCCAAATTTTTACCATATTTTAGTTTTATCATTTATTTCTTCCAAATTCTTTCATTTTTTTCTATTAATTTTTTAAAATCTCAAGTCGTGAATTACTATGGATCCATTAATTCTAGGGTGACAAATAACCTTTGACTTGTGAACCTCGTGGACTCATGGGCGATCCAAGACTTATAGGTCCATATTGAGTTTGAATCTAAACTTAGTGTATTGACTCACCGGTCGAACCTAGTCTGATGAGTGGGTTTTACTTCTAGTTTTTAATACAATAAAACCATTGTAAATTAATAATGTTAGGACCATAAAATATTATTAATTTAGGGAGGTATTAATTAAACGATGGATTAATAATTTATTAATTTAAAGAGCATTTTTTTGATTCAATGAATATAAATTTAATGACATTATATCACTAATATATGTATCATATTTTGTGAATTAATTGAAAAAGAAAATTCATTATATGTTACGCCCCGAACGGTAAAGTCATAACAATCTTACTATGTAAATTAATTTAAGATAAAAATTGATCTCATAATCGCTATTGTAAATATAGCTTACACAAGGTAAACACAACTCAACCAACCTGAAGCATTTAGTATAGTACCTGTTATAAGCAGAACCTGCAATATTTCCTTTATAATTATCATAAAAAAAAAAACCCATAGTATATACTTTTGGCATTTATCTCATGTTCACATAACTATATTTACATCAAATGTTACATTATTGTGCCAAGGAAAGTTTTAAAAGTTCATAGGTTCTAACACATATATACAGACTTTATTAGAAAACTAGTAGCCGCTTAGGGAGATCAATTAGTTTTCTCAAAACACGACACCAAAAGTAATCAAGTTTTAGTAGCCTTTATACTTTTCCTCACTCCAAACTCCTTGTGAACTAATCCATGGTCGGTTGTCACGTTACATCTTTAGTTCTAATTAGTACCTATAATAGAATTTATAGAAATATGAGTATAACTAGCTCAATAAGTAAAACAAAGACATAAGTAAAACAAAGACAAAAGACTATTATATAAACACAAACAAAGTTATTCATTATAATGAAATGCAATGTAATGCAATTAATTATTTGCGATATTGCATAATGTTATTCATCATTTGCGATATTGTACAATGTTATTCGGTTTATTGTGAAGTTAGAGGAATTACATCCTCTTTAACCTACGTTGAAGAGTTTACTTGGACTCAAATCAAACCAAATTAAAGCTTATGCAATTAAGAACACTCTCCTTTTAAGATTATGTTTAAACTATAGCCTCTACCCTTGTATAACTTCCTCGCTTGTCACTTAGTTCGATTAAAGATCAAGAAAAGCTCATTTCAGCTATCCTCACTTAAGGGGTCAATATTCAATTTGACATACCTAAGTGTTCCCTTAATAGGTTATGTGCATGTCCAGTTAAGTTAGCAGTCAAATTTCTATTAGTTTTGCTTACATGTGGTCAACTCTTGTCACAAAACAGATTATTAATCACACACAAAGTATGCGCACAGATAGTTAACTTACAACCATAAACAAAAGTACTCTTAAGCCTTCAAATACTTTAATATATTATCCCAACAAGTGGTAAAGCTATAATCCTCACTTACTTGGATAGATGTTCACTTTAGTAGGTTTACACCGTTAGCGTTCAATTCACTTGAAAGTCCTATATATACCAAAACCTAAATTTAGTTTTTGTAAAATTTATAAAAACATTAAGGTTCTATCTAACTCTTTATTTTATTATATAACTTGATTGAAATACTATTTAGATAGTCATTTTAATGAAGTTATAGACATACATATATATATATATATATATTCAAAGTATACTATTCATATATGATGAAATATAGTTATATTCATACATACACTTAATTATTATAGTTTTATTATATAAGTTATCTTAAATTAGCTAATATTAATGGATAAACTAATTATATTATCACTTATAATATATCGTTTCGATTGTATCAAAATATATATTTTATTATTCAAATTACGTTTTAATTACAAAAAGGTTATTGTAGGATAATATTTTCCATAATATTATAAAAATACCTATTTTATTATCTAAAATTATTCAATTTTGACAAAATTAGTATCATGGAGTTTGTATAAACTCAATGATACGTAATACGTATTCTATTTTAAGAGATAACTTTTAAAAGATATTTTTAATCCTAATACACATATATATTCATGCAACAAGTAACATCACATTAATATCATATTATCGAAATAAAGTGTATTTTTACATAATTTTAGAGCAAAACATGATACAACATGTATGTTCTATCCCTAGCACTTGTACATCCTAATTCAAGCTATATAATGTTACAAAAATACAATAAAACAATGTATATCATGTCAAGGTAGATATAATTGTGATTTAATCAAATAATTAATATATTTTTGCCTAATATTGCTAGAAATATGTTTTGGTTAATAAATTAAGTTATTTAACTAGGAAAATTCATAATAAATAACTGAGATTATCAAATAAATCTACAAAAATTTCTGTAAACTCAAAATAATATATGGAATAGAACCAACAATTTGTTTCATGAAATCGAGGTTATCACCTAAATATATAAAATTACGTTTTTACCCTAAAATTACGATTAATTAAATAAATAATATCATTTTTATATAAAATAATTTCCAACATATATTGATATCATTAAAAGTGTCCATAATTCATCAAATGTCATTTCCATCAATTATTTTTATAAAAATCAATTTATTTTAGAAAATTCTAATTTTTGCCATTTTTAAGATAAAAAATACAATAAATACTAAACATACATGAAATCAAAATTGGGCTATTTAGCATTAAACTAAATGTAATAGGAATCTTACAGAAAAATTTTAAGCTCAAAATAACATCATTTAATATATTTATTTTTGAATTAAAATTTTGGATGAATAGTATCATTTCTTAAGGAAGTATATGAAATAACCATAATTTTATAAAAATAAAATTACATCATGAAAGCATCCTAGAAATAACCTCAGAATAAATTTTTCCAAATTTTTCCTAATTAATTTGCTATTTTTTAGAAAATAAATGAAAAATAAGGAGGAAAGAACCTATTATTTGTCGGAGCTTCAGCCACCATCACCCGATAGGGGTGTGTTGATCGATAAGTTTGTGGGTAGCTTTGCGAGGGGTCTAAGGGGTTCAATATTAGATTACTAATTGGTCAAGGAATAAGTTTAGGCTGGTCTTTGCTTTGTTTTTTTCTAATTTTTTTTCTATTTTCTATAAATTTTTTCTTGAGTGTTTTAAATCCCAAAATATCTAAAATGAAGTCCTAAGATCTGTTTATATTGATCTAGGTCGGCCATTTTATTTCTTCTAGATTATGAAATTTATTTACTTTTTCCTTCACATTTTCTTAAGAAGGAGGTACACACATCCTTTTGATTTACCTTTTGAATCAACCATGTGATTGATTTGCAGCTACTATGATTGTTTTTCATATTTTCCTAGGTATTTGGTGAATTTAGTTAGTATTTTAGCGTATTTTGGATATAATATATTAATATTTAATAGTTTTGTTAATATACTTGTATATATTCTATATATTTGATAGTTATAATGAGTAATCATATTCATTTAACCATGTTTTACCCATGTTATTAATTTTTAAGATATATATTTTTTAATTTTTTGAATCTATTGCTTATTTTATATATTTTTAGATTTTTAGGTTAATTTTAGTATATTTATTATATATATCAAGTATATTTGTAAGTACTGGTGGATTACGTATTTACATTACGTGTGCACAAAATGAATAAAATTATATAATATAACTAAATATATTATAATATTGATAAAATGTAATAATAGATAAGAAAAAGAGAGAGATAGGAGTCGTGGGGAGAAAAATAAGGAGTAATGGAAATATTAGAGAAGAGAATGAGTAGTAGGAATATTTAAGGAGGGAAAGAGAGACGAGGAGAGAGTTATCTTTTTTTAAAATTCCTCAATTGTTCTATATTTATAATTAAATGTATTAAAGAAAATTATTTATTAGTAGTGAAAATTTTATTTAAAAGGCTAAATAAGTAAAAACAATCAAGATATTATTTCAATGATTACTTAAGAGTCCAAACACTTTAATAATATAGATATATATATATATATATATTTCATGTATTATTTTATACAATATTATTTACTTTAACAGCTTAAGTAATTTATCTCTAAAGTCTCGTTATGTTTCAAGGCTCGGATTTAAGGGTTTTGATGAGTTTTACATTATATTAAATAATTGCACTTTTAAAGTTAAAATTAAGGTTTTATTAATTTTTTTTGAAAATTTAAGTTTACTAGGTTACTTTTATTGACTTTTTTGACATTATTGTAAAGTTTAAATCCAATCAAATAAGTTTTTCCAAAAATCTTAAATTTAAGTACAATTGTTCTAAGTCCGACTTTTGGGGGCTCACATATAGTGAATTTTCACTATTTTAATTATATTTTTAATATTTCGTTATTTTTAAATTTCGAACTTGTGAGAACTCCTAAACTAAAGTTACCAAGTTTCTCATAAATTTCTAGCCTAATTAGATTACTTTCCTAAATGCCCTAAATTAATTATCGGACCCAGTCATACAAGAATTGGGCTCAAATTATACATATATAGTTATGAAAATAAGTACATAAATGGTGTATCCATTGTTTTTAATACTTAAATAATATTCATTGTATTGGATGATAAATGTTCAAGAAGAGACAATATGAAATTGTTTCTGGTGCTACAAAATTCATTCGAAGGATGCAGTAGCCTTAAGGAACTTAAATAAAGCAATATTTGAAGAAATGCATTCATGAGCTTAAGAAAACAATTAATAATCTTAGTTATCACAATAAAATGGATGTCACCTGTTGGATTACTTAATTAAAAATGATCAATGTTTAGAAGTTTACATCTTAGAAGAAATTACGGCTAGTGTCATTAAAAATCCTATTAAAGATAAAGTTGAAGATGATTCAATGCGTTTGGAACCAATTATGTGAAAGGAAGTACTCATAGTGATAACAACTCTTTAGAATATTTTTTTGCAGTTGGAGAACAAAACACCAAATCTTTTGAATGTAATGAGAAAAGTTAGAGATAAAGTCTACTTAGATTTAAATTTTAAGGAAAAGGAAATAACAATAGATTCATATTTTACTAAATTTTCCTTGTTATATTTGTCATTTTAGAGAATTATCAATTTATAATATTGACAGGACTATAAATTTATATAAGGGTTTTCCTAAAATTTATCATCTTATTAATTTATCGAAATTACTAATTTTGTAATTTGACCTAAGTTGGGATCAAAAAGAAATATCATATTAAAGAGATTATTAATTTATCGAGTACTAATTTATTAAGGTTTAACTGTAAATACATTTACATTATATGTATGTACATATGCATGTATGTGTATTAAACACTCTGTATTAGGGTCTTGTAGTGTAGGAGAGTTTCTATTTCTTAATCATTCCATTTGTTGCTCCATTCCCTATCTTTCTTTGCCTAATCTATCTATCATTTTTTCCCATAAAAAAACAATATTTGTATTTCTATTCTCTCTCTCTCTCTCTCTCTCTTATTAGTATTATTGTCCAAATTTTGTGATCTATTTATTTGGCCAGCAAAACATTAAAACAAAGTATAAAGACTCAACCCAGCTGTTATAAAGGTACAAGAGAAAAATTCTAAGTTTTGTTTCATATCAGACCTTAGGTGAGCATAGCCATATCCTAATTCTACTAGATCATCCCCAACCTATAGAACCCCATTAAAATTCCTAAACATCTTATCGATATCTTAATAAACTCTTTTTCCTAAAGTTACTCCTTACTTTTTCTCCAAAATTTTTTTAGTATGTGCAATTTTTCTTATTGCAAATTAATCTACACTTTGAAAAACTATATGTTTTTGTAAAGTCTATTTCAACATCTTGGAATCCCTAAAACAAGTTGTTTTCTACCATTTCCTTGCAAAATCAAACCTTAATTTCATATAGTTAAAATATATTGCACTCATTTATATCCAAACCAAAATACACACCACAAAGGTAAAGTTACACATTGAAAAGTCTTTATTAGGGTGATAAATAGAACATTCAGATTATGGGTTTTAGATATGCTTAACTTCATTTGTATGTATAACCGTAACATGTTAATGGATTTAAATAATCTCCAAACTCTCATCAATTTCTCTGTTTTAAAATCATCTAGTTCCTTTTAAATTGAACAAAATAATATAAGTTTTATATAGGTCAAGAGCAGCTGAATGATGAATTATGTAATAGTTCTTCTTTCATGAATCCTTTTTGCTTGATACCATGCCCCATTGTTTGCATTTTTCCCCCCTGATGCTAACATCTACAGAAGTTCAAACATTCAAATAATCCCCTTTGAAGAAAGACATGGAGTACTCAAACAAAAATCTAGATATCAAGGAATAAGGATGCTTCCGTTTCGTTCCATTCCATCACCCTTCTTCGAGAAAAAAATATTCTATCAATTGCACATCTCACTCCCCTCCAATCCTTCCAGTCCAAACCTCGAGAGCATTGTGTTGACTGCCATGTCATTCGCATAAAGAAAGGAGGAGCTTGACAGCAGTGCATTGCTGAAAAATGGGCAGCTTTTTATGGATAAGCGTGTCATTAACAACAAAAGAAGAGAAGCTAATTGGTACATTTTGCTTTAGTAAAAGCTGATCACTGCCATTGACTTTTTTCATTGCTTTGCTTCTACTCCTGCATCACTGCAACCCCGCTCTCTCTCTCTCTCTCTCTCTCTCGTCATTCATCCCCTTTTTCTATGTTCTAGTTTCTTCCATCACCTGTACCTATATTATATGGTACTTATTTAGATAAAAAGATTTTTATAGTCTTTTCAATATTATAAATAATTAGATGCATGAAATGCAAAAAATTTCTTTTTTTTTTTTTAATGCAATATTTTAACAGTTGGCTTACAAATACTTATTAACGTTTTATAATCACATCTTTTTTGAATAAACAATGTTATATAAAATTTTATAGTGGATAAGACTTGCATGGTATATAGCTGCTACGGCTCTGGCAGTATATTAGGTAATTCACATTTTTAAAATGGCCACTAGGATTTCAGTTTATTTACTACATTTCTGAATGATATCGGCCCTTCCACATCTCCCTAGTATAATTTTCGATTTCCGTGGATACATAGGCTCATTTACAATAAAAGCAAATCCAGGCCTCCTATGTTTATTGCAGAGTTAATTTTTTTAACTCATCCAGCGACGTAATTAGATATTAAAATCTTATTTATAATTATCTATAATTTATTAAAACACATTAAATATTAGTATCATTGAAATTATTCTGAGAAATATAAAGCATACAATCCCTCGTAATAAAGGAATTAGTTAAAATGTATAGAGAATGGTTGTCGCTACTCATATTCACAGCTACAAGTCACCCATGGAAGGAGGATTTTTTTTTTTTTAATTTTTTATATATACGTATGTAATATATTGTTTGACATATTCTGGAATGAAAAAGTAAAGAGTCATGATTGTGCTCAAGACAGAAAACTGCGCTTTTATTGAAAGTTAAAATTTGTCCCATTGACAACATCATTATGTTTTTTATTATTTATTTATTTTTTTGGTTTTGAGAACTTGATCCACCAAAACCACAACCAACACAAAAAGGTTTTCATCAATTATACTCAAGATAAGGACCATAATATAACGGAGATCTTCTTATATACATATTAATATAGAGAAGGTGGCTCTCTTCGGAAGAACTATATCATTGTCCGCGGAAAACCTGGAAAACAACTTCCCTTAATTTGGGTCTTTCGTTAAGTTTCTTTTGCTTCGCATGTTGTTCCTCATGTCGGGAGTGAATCGACTCGGCATTATGAACAGTCCACCTATGTCTCCACTGAAAAAGAAAGAAAAAGGAGATCTGACTGATGAAGGCAAAAATAAAGAAAAAGGATTTCGACAACGACACGTGGTCTTAGAGATAAAGACTACAGTGGAGAGATTGTTAAAAGGTGATTTCTTCAAATATCAAATGTGTCATTTGGCTGAAAGTTGTGTCATTTGCCTCCTATATTTTGCTTCTTTTTATTTATATTTTATCTCTTCTTTGTTTGTTTTATGTTTAGGTATATCATACTCTCATTTCTTAAACAGAGACATTTTTATTGCCAAACCTTACAGTTGAATTCAGTTTTTTGATATTTTTAACGTATGATTTAAGCCACCATTTACCTGA
The DNA here is from genome assembly GCA_024138015.1 of Lumnitzera littorea. Taxonomy (NCBI): domain Eukaryota; kingdom Viridiplantae; phylum Streptophyta; class Magnoliopsida; order Myrtales; family Combretaceae; genus Lumnitzera; species Lumnitzera littorea. Next base: position 62,256,902 of record JAMXBB010000004.1, on the reverse strand, counting down.
ACCATTTGTAAAGTAATATACCAAAAACAATGAATAATTATGCCAAAAAACATTAATGAGCTTTTTTTTTCTTTTTTTATCACTTAAATCAAAAGTTATACGTTTATATTGGCAAAGTATTCAATATGATAAACTTAAAAATTAGTACTAAATTGCTTCGGGCTTAAACATGGAATATCACAATAAACATCTCGAAATAATTTCAAAACATGGAGTCATAAAAAAGACATTAAGGAATTTTATAGGATCCTTGGAATAAAAATGGTATTATTATGATTATTATTATATGTAAAACACATTCATAATTAAAATTGCCAGCCTATAGCTTTATTAATGGGCAGGAGTGAGTTGATGAACCAACTAAAATGAATCTACTCACGGGCTAAGACCATCACTGGTGACTTGTGACCAAGGAATACAAAAGGACATAAGCATTAAATCTTATAATAAGAGTAGCTTTATATGTATGTTTCGAGAAAATCTTAGTATAGGGACTGAATTCCAAGATGAAGCAAAAGAATAAGCGAATTGACGGTTGCAATTATTGAGGAGAAATGTCATGTTGTTATTGTGGTCCTCAATATTATTCCATATATCAAATCCCAAGCTATACGTAGAATAAACGGACCTACAAAAATTTATAAAAGGTTGGTTGCAACAGTATGTTCTCGAATCCGCGTGATTGGTGGCAAATATGTTTTTATTATTGTCATGGTTATAGCAGATGCAGCAATGATGCCAAGGATATTGACTATGTGAAATGTTCTCGTAGAGTCCGCAAATAAAATGGAAAAACATGGATTTTGGGAGAAAATTATCTCTACGTGCTCCCTATAGGAGCATCTTCAATTTTTTGGTCGTTTGGTGCCCAGATATTTCGTGCCACATAGATATCACAATACTCCTAGATATAAATAGACTAATTATTTGAAATTTCGGAATTTTCAACAGCAAACTAACAATTTCTTGTCTTAAGCCCATAATTACTTTCACTCACTCTTCAGTCTTCACTCTTCACAATCCCCTCCCCCACTTTAAAAGTCTTAGGGGTGGCCTTTTCTTACTGGCTACCCCCTGCACTCATCGTTCTCTATTATACGTTATTTTCTTACTATTTTTTATTTTATATTTTGGTTTCTACTTCTATTATTTTATTGTATACAATCCTTTATCTTTCTCCTCCTCTCTTATCAAAACCAAATGCTCAATAAGAGCTCCTCCTCTAATGAAGATGCAGCACACATGGCTTAGGTTCATGTCCCTTGTTTCTTTGATTTGTTTCTAGTGGTACCTTTTGTATTTTGCTTTCATGTTTTATGAATAAATGATTTCTTGTTCTTTTGCAAAGGAAAAAACATATATATATATATATATATCTCATAAAAGCCGTTACACAAATAAAAGTAAGAAAATTTAAATGAAATGCGAAACTCCTCGTGTTATAATACCTACCTTCACTATTACTAAGTATAATACCTAATCATACTTTTACTTGTTAAATTTTACTATAGATATTTGAATTGCTAAATGTTATATCTAGTTGATCCTTTACTTATCAAGTATGCTACCTCCATCATTTTTAAAAGATGATGTGAAAAATAATTATTGATAAAAGAATATAATTGTAAATGATATAATAAATCTTACAAGAAAAAGTTTGATAGGGTATGATATTTAATAATTTCAAATTTTAAGTGTAAAATTACAAAATGATCAAATTAGTTTAGATAGTGGTTTTGATATTATCCCTTTAAATGATAAAAAATTTAAAGCTTAATCTTAAAGAGTAATGATATGCAATGAGAATAGACATTAGAAAAATCCATTAATAATTATGTACATGATAAGATTTGACTATTTGTTTATACATCGTTTGAATGATAAAATTTAACAAATATTCTTGATTCATCTCAAGTTCTTGATATACATTCTCAATTTCTTTTTCTTCAACTATTTATCATTTCTTTTTCTTCAAATAATTAAACTTGTTTTTCAATATACCAAAACAAACCAAAAGTTTGTTTAACAGTATAAATTTATCTAATCTTCTATTGCTCTAAAGAATATTTTGATAGATTATCAATCACAACTTTGATAATAGCCTTTTTAACTACTTTTTCTGTTATTTATAACTTGAGGGTTGAAAAACAAAATATGTTGGAACCTTGATACTAATTGAATGCTACATATTGAGAAAATTTCAAATAGAATTTTATTAACACTTATATATACACAGGTATACATGGGTTCTAAGTTCTAGGTTTCCATGATCTAATTTGTATGCAAGGAATCTTTGTACTCATCTTGTTAGTATATATATGATTGTTACCATATGTAAAGATGTCGTTTTGTTGAAAACATTGTCTTTTTGGATTGCTTTCAATATTTATCATAGTTAAAGTTTTTAGAGATGTTGAATATTATTGTAGTACATTAAAAAGTTTATGTTATCACTTGATTTGAATGATTAGTGACGATGATAGGTGAATGGGTAATTGATAGATGATAGTTTTAACTATCATGGAAAATGACTATAGAAAGTTAGATAAACAATTTCTAAATGAGAATAACATTTTCATTATTTAGTATATTTTATGATTATTAACTATCATCATTGAAGGATGGTTGAAATCATTATTTTTTCAACACCATTTGTTATTAAAGCTATTAATATTTGTTACCATTTTACATTATTAGGATAACCTTATTGATTAAGCAAATATAAAAAGATATTAAAAACATGTTCTTTGAAACAACAAAACCCATAACTTAATATTGCCTTGCACTTATGTTATTTGCTTCTATAAACAATAATAGTAGGTTGTGTAAAATTGTTAACAGCAATGAAATTTTAGATTTATGGAGCATTTTGTAGGAGAAAATAAGGATCAGGTATGTTTATTCCATATGATCTAATTTGAAAGGCATGCTAAATATACGAATAAAATTCACTTAATCAAATGAATTTATTACTCAAAAGAAGAAAATCATACTTATGTTATCTAAGATTTCTCAATTGTCTCACTTTTTCAATTCTCTCTCTACATCCATATCTTAAAATAAAACTTTATATAGTTAGGTTAAAATAGAGAAATAATAATACGTGATACGGTATATTGTAAGCACTTTAATGATCAATAAAAATATGACATCTAAGTAATTAATAAAAATATAATATTACTTGGTTTAATTAATTCCAACATTATCTCCCCTAAATCAAGTCTTCAAGTTTCATCATGCCAAGTATCTTTTTTAGCTTCAAGAACATATCTATTTTAAGTGCCTTTGTAAAGACATTTGCAACTTACTCTTTAGAGTAACAAAATTCAATCACAATTTCATTGTCCTTGACTAAGTCACAAATGTAATGGTACTTGATGTCAATATGCTTACTGTGATTTGTTGTCATTAAAGATTTTGATAGGCATAGCTTGTTGGTGTTGTAATCTGCTTAATATTCTTCTCAACCAAATTAGCTATGTAGCACATCTTGCTACAACTATATATTTTGCCTCTAGTGTTGAGAGAGCCACTACTTGTTACTTCTTAGATGACTAAGAAAAAACTCCAATCCTAAGATGAAAAATAAAATCAAAAGTGCTTTTTCTTATGTCAGCATCACCAGCCTAATCGCTATCTGTATATCTAACAAGTTCCACATTACCAGTATAAGAATAAAAAAATTCCATCGCTAAGTGTACCTTTGATATATCTCAAGATATGTTTAGCTGCTTACCAATGAGATTGATGTGGAGTCTTCATAAATTTGCTAACAATACCAACATTGAACATAATATTTGGTCTAGTAACTATCGGATATCTCAAGCTTCCAACTAATCTTTTGTAATTAGTTACATCAACCAAGTCACCACCACTATTTTTTACTGGTTTCAATCTCTCTTCAATTGGAGTTAAGATTAGTTTACGTGAATCCATCCTAAACCTCTTCAATACATCACTAGCATACTTTTTTTAAGAAATAAAGATTCCTGAATCTATTTATTTCACTTCAATACTAAGGAAATAAGACATTAGGCCCATATCTCTCATTTCAAACTCAATAATCATAGCCTTCTTAAACTTGACTAGCAAATTAGAGTTATTGCCAAGGAAAATTAAATCATCAACATATAAGCATACAATGATAATATCACCTTGTAAGTATGACTTAACATATAAAGTGTACCCATATGGACATCTCTAAAAACCATGGTCAATAAAGTAAGAATCAATTCTAATATACCAAGCTCTAGGTACTTGCTTCAAGCCATATAACGTCTTTCTCAATCTGTAAACCTTATCTCCTCCCCTTTCTTCACATAACTAGGAGGTTGTTTGACATACACTTCCTCCTCAAGTATATAATTAAAAAATGTAGGCTTAACATCTATTTGAAAAATTTTCCAACTATTTTAAGCAGTAAGTGAAATAAGCATTTTGATAGTATCAAGTCTAGCAACAGGAGCAAAAACCTCGAAACAGTCAATACCTGGCTTTTGCTTATAATGCTTTGCAACTAAATGTGCTTTGAAACAATTTACCTCTCCATTAGACTTATACTTGGTCTTATACACCCATTTAACACCAATTGGCTTCTTATCCTTGAGAAGTGTAGTAAGTTTCTAAGTTTCATTCTTTTCAATAAAATGAATTTCATTATCCATTGCTTTCATCGAGTAATCATTACTAGTAACTTCCTCAAAAGACAAAGGATCATAATTTGCAAACAAGGCATAATGCATTATATTATCAAAATCATCATTAAAGGAACTACTAACATTACCAACCACATAATCTTCTAAATAAGAAGGCATCTTATGCCGTCTCTATGGTCGACTAGAAGATTCTCCAAGTATAGGTTATACATTAGCATCTATATCAACATTATTTTCAACATTGATAATAAGAGTTAATTGTGAAATTTTCTCTTCACTAGGCCAATCCTAAATACCATCTTCATTAAAAGTGACATCCCTATTGACAATAGCCTTTTTAATTTTTCGATTGTATTGCTTGTAACCTTTTATTTCATAATTATGTCCAATAAAAATATATTTTTCTACTTTATCATTAAGCTTCTTTCTCAACTCATTAGGTACATGAGTATAAGCCACATAACCAAACACCTTGAGATGCTCAATGTTGGGCTTTCTACCATTCCAAGCTTCATGTGGAGTCTTATTACACACTCGTAGTAAGATGCCTATTTAAAACATAAATAACACATGCAATTGCTTTTGTCCAAAACTGCTTAGGCAAATGTTTACTATACAACATGCATCTCACCATATCCATAACGGTTCTGTTCATCCTCTCAGTAACACCATTTTGCTGAGGTGTGTATTCGGTAGTTAATTGATGTCGAATACTATGTTTTAATAGAAATTCATCACACACAATATATTCTATGCCTCTATTAGTCCTCAAAATTTTAACTTGATAACATAAGCCATAAATGATTTCAACGTATTACAAGCTTCAAACTTATGCTTCAAAAAATAAACCTATGACTTCATACTAAAATCATCAATAAAAGTAATAAAATACCTACTACCACTAATGGAAGGAACCTCCATAGAGCATAAATCTAAATGAATAAACTCAAGTGACTTACTAGCACTCCATGCTTTCTCTTTAGAAAAGACATGTCGATACTTCTTACCTAAATTGCAAGACTTGCATACTTTATTAAGGACACTAATATTAGGTAAACCAACAACTCACTATTTAAGAGAAAGAAAGCTGATACTATCAAAATTCAAGTGCCTAAGTTTCATGTACCACAACCAATTATCATCAACAATCATAGAAGTATGACAAAAACATGCATCATAATTAAGCTTCAAAGGAAACAAGTGGTTTTTAGACATATTTACCTTTATTATGACTCATTTATCAGCATTAAGAATAGTATAACCATGTAAACTACAAGTCATAATTTTTCTCTACTTGTTGTCCTACACTAAGAAGATTCTAACTGGCATTAGGGGGAGTAAAACACTTTTGAAAGATAGCTTAAGCACCCATTTTTCAACCTAATGCCAATTTTACCTTTCCTACATATTGGAATACTATAATCATGACCAAGCTTTACTGAAATATAAAGAGTATCATCAAAATTAGTAAATCTTATCTTTGCACATCTAACAATGTCTCAAGATTTTCTAGTTTGTTAAAACCATTCTTTACGATGTCTTATACACCAATGCTTCTTAAGAAAAATTGTATCTAGAATTTTCTCTTATGAAAATTATTTTTTCCATGATATTTCAATGAAGGCAATTGTACGTGATGTTATATAGCCATAATCGAATAATTCCACAACAAGAATTAAAACTGGCCAATAATAATTAGATCTCTAAAACAATTGTTTTGTTGAAGTTAATTTTCACTTTTCTAGTTCATGAACCAACGATGGATTTCCTTTCCTAATTTCAATGGATGCTATTTCGTCCATATTTGGGCACTTTTCCTTTTTTACTTCAATTCTCAACTTGTTGCTTTCCAATTTGAAATGGCTGTAAGTTTGATTCTCAATTGTCGTTGGTCTTCTCCTCATTGTCCTTTTTCTCGTATTGAATGTCCTTCACAATTTCCTTCCTTTTTTTTTCTCAATTCTTAAAGATTGAACGATTCTAAACAATTCGGATTTGATATCAATTGTAGGAATAAAATTCACTCAATTAAACGAATTTATTACTCAAAAGAAGAAAGCCATCATCTCTCTTTTCAATTATCTCTCTTGACATCCATATCATAAAATAAAACTTTATATAGTTAGGTTAAAATAGAGAAATAATAATACGTGATACAACATACTGTAAGCACTTTAATGACTAATAAAAATATAATACCTAAGCAATTATTAAAAATATAATATAATTTGGTTTAATTAATTCCAACACCAAATAAATTATGCATTTTCTAATATTTGCTAAGTTGCTCAAGGCATCTTTATGAAGAAAGCCTTAATGAAGCTTCCAATATGTTGTATTAGCATTTAAAGAAATTTCTTTTATCAAGAGCTTCTTGAGTTTATTGGTGAGTTTCCTAACTAAATTCTTTATAGATTATTCCATAATTATTTTATGATTCTTATAAGCTCCACATATAAAAATATTAAGGGGAATCAATAAATAAGTAAAAGCTTTAGAAAAGGATTTTTATTCAAAAACTCTTGAAATAAAAACCCTTATTTATTAGTAGAGGGATTCGAATACTAGTAAAGAGCGCTAATAAGAATACACTTTAACACATGTTTAGTTTTCAATATTATTTTTACAACGCTGAAGCCACTAAAGTTGCTGTAACATGATGACACTTCTACTGATTTTCCATTAGTAAATTCAAATTCTTCTTCTCTTATAATTGTCGCCCTTCTAACCCGTTCCCCAACTACCCCCACCCTGCCCGTCTCCCCCAACGAAAAAAAAGGATATTTTTACGACATCGCTTTCAAAATTGGCCCAAAACCACCATATAAAGTTCGGTGTGCATGTTTTGAACCGAAACCGAAAATATGGTAGACCTGATCACCTCTTGTCACAGCTTATCCTGTTAAAGAAAATGTTTGATTATATTTGCCATTTGCTATGAGATTTGGTTTGGTTTATAATCTCAAATCAAATTGTGAACGTGACGGATTCTGATAAAAGGAAATAACTTTTCAATTCGGTTTAGGTGGATGTCAATTTTAGGTGCCACTCTTAATATCTCAAAGAAGCCCATCAAGATAATGATCTTAATATGGGCCTTGGTCCAAATATATTCTCTTCAGAAAAAACAAACGAGAAGGAAAAAAGAGTCCGTGCTGTGCAAACAAAACACAGTCATCTTCCATACAATCTAAAACCCTGGATACTGTAGGAAAATCATGAATCGCTATCTCTTGAAGAACTTGTCTTGGTATTCTCGCTCAGTTTTCTATAAAACCCGTTATTCTAAACCGCCATTCTTATCCTCATCTGCCCATGGACTGAGGCTTTTCTCAACTGAAGATAAAACCAATGATATTAACTCGGTCCCGCCGGAAGAAAAAAAGGCTCCTTCTGTTGATGATGTGATCACGGAAGAAGGTACATTTAAAAGAAGCCGTTTATTTCTAACTCAATTCTGATTGGTTTTCGGATGAAAATGTAAGAAAGTTTTGTTCTTTTTCATTATTTTTGTTTTAGTTTATAGTTCAATATGTTTCTTGTATAGTTTGTGTCTTGTTTTCGTCGCCGAGTACTATTTATGCAGTGATTGAATTGTGTAATACTCATTAATAAGTTGATCTTTTTGTGGCGGATTCATACCATGTTATTATCTTCATAATTTATTGAAATATGTCATTTGTAAATTGCATCGATACCTTGTCAATTTTCTAAATTACACCCTGCCAAACTCTGCAAGTACTAAACATAAAAAAAAAAAAAAAAAAAAAAGTACCTAAGGTCTCGCTACCTAATACACTCAGACTATGTGAACACGAGGACCTGTCAAGCCATATGTATGAGATTGTGCGGTGGTGCTGCGATTTTGGAAGTATGTTGCAGTATCAACATAGTTTAAGCATGTGTTGTATATGTATATATTTGTCATATACAACTAGAAGTGTAATTTATTGGGTGATTAACATGGAAGTAGTTGTGCTAGCTACTAGAGCCATTGGTAGGATGTGGTGATTGACGGTGGTGGTTGATGCATGCGATGGAATTGAAGAAAGAATAGATGAAAATGGTCTTCTTTTTCTCCAAAGGAAACTATTTCCCCTCAGTTCTGATAATAACTTTCTTATTCAAATGAAATCTGTCAATGTACTTTCTATCTGCTGTATCTAGAAAAGTTGTTCTGAATCCTAATAAAAATATGTTTAGAAGAGATTTTGATACACAGTAATGATAAACAATGAGAAAAAAATGTTGACAAAATTTCATCAAGAATTTCAAATAAATTAATAATATTTTCTAGATTTTATCATTCAAACAGTGTAAGGATAAATGAACCAATGCTTATTAGGCACATAATTTTGAAAAGATTTTCTCAACATCTTTTCTCGCCACTTATAATTTTTCCCAGCTAAAATGCGGCTTCTGCTGTTCGGATAGCTCCAAAAAAGGTAGTATTGGAAGCAAGGATCTCATACAATTTGTTATAACTGGTGTCTCAGCAAAGACTGTTAGGCCAACAATGTTAGGAAAGTGAGACCAGTTTTTGTGAAATTGTTGGAAGCGCCACAACTGAGTTTCTATCAAAAGCAAACAATGAGAATAATTCAAAGTGATAATAAGATCAAATATGAGCACACTAAAAATTTTCCGTGGTCCAGCAATACAGTTGACATACATGAGGAGGCACTATTTTTGAACTGTTTGGACAATAAATAGTACATGTACACTCCTTTTATCTACCCAACTTGAAGCAAAAACTATACTCTTATCAAATTCTCACCCTCATCTCATAACTATACCCGACTCATCTTTTCTTACACCACTCTGATTAAGGCTCTAGAAGAATAGAAACCAATGAAAAAAGTTACCTATGGCTAAAGAGACAAAATTTGCCTCATAAAACCTCATGAAGAGGATTTTCTTCACCCGATGGTTTTTCCTCCTCGGTTGGATCCTCACCTAGTCATAAGCTTCTCATAAAATTCTATTACTGGGACTATGGAAAATTCTGGTCCCAAACAATGCGACATGTTGCTTGCTCCCTAACAGGAGCGGTCCGTGTTATGCCATGTGTCAACAGCATACAATGCATTGGACAGACTGTATTTAGTCTTTATAAACCCAGTCCGTGTAACTATTTTCCCATTTTCCTACTTCTTCACATGGAAAAGTGTGGATGGGACTCAACAACCCCTACACCCTTTTATTAACACTAATGGTTTGGAAAGTTCGTAGATTTGGTTCCGTCACGTGTTCAAACACCTGTAAACAAGACTGCACAATTTTTTTTTCCCCCTCATTCATCACTTTTTTTTTTTTTTTTTTTTGTGGAGATACAAAATTGTTATTGTTTGTTCAGCTTAAATATCAAGATGTGGTTTTTGAAAGGTTAATTTATTTTGTTGGCAGAACTGAAAAGGCGGATTCAAAAGTTTTATGATGGCGATGATGAGGCCATTCCATCGATCTTTGCTGCAATATTGAGCCGAAAATTGGCAGGAAAGAATGATGAAGCCTTAATAGATCAACTTCCTTGCAGACCTGAGCACATTGGCGATGAATATGATGATGAGGACAGCGATTGGGAAAATGATAAGTCATGAGGACAATATGGCAAAATTGGTTACGTGAGAGTGGAGGAGCAATTTCTATATAATGAAGAGATGCACGTTTTAGCATCATGGTTTGATTTTTGACAATTAGTTGGAATATGTATTGAGTGTAAGATTATTCTAGTACATCGCTGTATATTAAGATGGATAGTTGATAGCTTATATGACAATAAGTAGACAGTTTCTGGTCTGTTGGTCTTCCTAAGATGGGTAAAGAAGTGATGAAACACAAGGATGACTTCCTTTTAGATTTGTGCTGATGTGGTATCTTGAATGGCGACTACCATTTTCTGGATTGTGAGAGCATTATTGGTTGGATTGAGCTAATTTTTGAGGTGATAATTAACTTGATCCTGGTTGTGTTAGATTATGACTATGCTATGTGAAAGCACTCATTCTGTCATTGATGGGAAACATCCCTGTTCCTGTGATATCCCAAAAAAACAAAAAGAAAAAGAAAAAAAGAAAAAGGGAAAAGATTGATTTAAGAGAATTGGCTTGCAAATTCTTATGGAAGTTCGTGTACGGAATTCTCTTAAACTATATATATATATATATAAAATACATTAAGCAATATTAAAACAACAATACTTTATTGTTTGTGTACTTCACTCACGTTTTGTACCATTGAAACCTAAAAAAAAAAAATTGGAAAAAAAATAAATAAATAATTCATGCTATAGATAGACTTAGGCATGGATTGATTCGAGTCCGAAAGTGGCTCGATGGGTCGACGAATCAATCTGGCTCTTACGAGGCCGGGTAGAACCATTGGGCATTAAAGGCCGAGATGGTTCAAGAGGACAAAACTGCTCGAATAAGTGGGTCGTGAATTGTTGGACCAATCTGCCAATGAATTGGTGGGTCAGTCCTATAGGTTTACCTTCTTAAAGAAAAAAAAAAAAAGATAAAAAAAATGAAGGTTATTAAGTTTGAAAAAATAATTGAATAATATTTACTAAATTATTACATGTGAAAACTATTTTATTTATGATGATGAAGGATAATTTGTTAAAAATAATATCATCAAACTAATGATATATGAATAATTATAAGTTAATTATATGTAAAAAATAGATGGAAAATTCAATTTCGGTTAATGTAAGATCTTTTAGTAAAATTTATTAAATGTTAAGGATTTGAATACGAGGAAAAAATAAAATTTGAGGGAAAAAAATAGAAAAGTTCGAATCACATTAAGTTAGAAATTAATAAAAAAATTAAAAATTATTAATGAATTAGTATACTTAAAAAAAAAAGAAAAATGAGATCATGTTATTAGAAATTGTTAATATATTTATAAAAAAGAATTTAATAAAATTAATAAAAAATTAAATATAAAAAAAAAAAAAAACAGTTCAAGGGCCAAAATTCAAAAGAGAAATGCAAATTCAAAATTAAAACATTTAAAAACATAAAACAACATTGGTAAATAGATTATTCAAATAATATGAAAAAAAAACTCCTTTTAAACCATTAAAATCATAAAAACCTACTCTTATGTTATAGTGGACAAATCCCAAAATTAATTAAAAATTTAAAAAATTGATAGAGATGCACACCTTGTTTCTTTTTTGTCTGTTCTTCCCATAGTATATTATTCTTCTTCATTTACTTGATCCAGGCTTTTCTTTGTTTGTTTACTTCCTCTTGGTCATGTACTTCTTAGGCTTTCACATTTTCCATCACCTATATTGTTGTCTAACCCAATTTGTGAGAACAAACATAAATAATTTGCAACCATGTTAGGAACTGAAACAATTCAAAACCAATCATGAGATTGAAAAAACCAACTAATACTATACATCTCAATTGTATTGGTCAATGTTCTGATAGTAGTTGTGAATTAAGAGCATATTTATCAGTTCTCCATTCACAAACGTCAACCCCTGTTTTTAATCTTTAAAACCCTAAAAAAATGAAGGAATAAGACAAGTTAAAAATGGCAAGATATGCTTAGGAATGATTAGATAAATGAATAGATGGAGTCAAACGATGTGATGTTGTCTTAATAAATTAATAGATAAAGATTAATATTAAATTTATTACAAATTACTATAACTATTGTTATAATTAATAATATAATGATGATGAAATTATAATAATGATAGTTAGAGATGAACTAGTAATTTTATTGTATAGGGTATCCACTAAGATTATGCTTTACTAAATAGGTTCCAAGTAGCTAAAGAGCGTCATATAATGGGTTTTGAGTAGTAATTTCTCAAAACTTGATGCTATATGGTAGGGTACATATACAATATTAGAGTACTCTGTATCCATCCTAAAACCTATACTTTAAAATATACAGAATACGGATTTCATAGTGTTTTATACACATCTTGTAATATTAATTGAATAGTTCTGATAAATAAAAAATTAATACTATTACTATTAAAACCTTCCCTCTCTCTCTTTTTTCTATCTTGTTTTTATGCATTTTTCTTCCTCTTTTACCAACGATAATCTAGAAAGGAATTAAAAACCTTTCAGTTCTTTGCTTATTATCCAATATATTTTATTGGAGTTACTTAACATATGGTTTTTATATTTTGTGTATAATAATATTATGATTTGATAAAGATTTTATTTTGATTATTTAAAAAAAAATATTAAAAAAATAATTTAGCATAACTCAACCAAAGGTTGAATATTTCTAATTGCAGAAATATTCTCTATTTTACCTACCAATATTTCATATTATAATAATTAGATGTGTTGAAATATAATAACCTTTCAAATTATTATTATTTGGTTAATTAGTGTAGTTATAAGTTTAATATTAACTATGCGTCTACATAATATTTCAAAAGAAGATAAAAAACAATATATATACAAGTTTTATAAGATACCTTATACCTTATAGAATTTATCGGGTAGATCCCTAGTGTCATAAGTTAGGTTTTATGTATAACAATTTTGGAACTTATAATTATAGAATAGGATACAAGTAAAATATCATACTCTACGCATTCTATATTCGCTCACTTTTAATGCTGGTGATAAATATAAAAGTTGTTATATAGGAATATCCATATTTTAGTGGAAAGACTAAATTATGGTGATTGACATTTATCACTCTAATAAACTAATATAAATGACATGTATTGAAAATTACATATAATTAATTACATGAAATATCAATATAAGAAATGGCAATTTGGGAAATTAGAAAAATACACCATAGAGTTACTATGGCTTGGATAATATAGATCATAATGTAATTAAAATAAAAAAGGGATTTGGAGTCATAGTTTGTTTAAATCATGTTAATTAGTAAAATGTACTAGCATGGCAAATGAAGTTAGGTTACTATACACATATTGCATCTTGCCAAGAATAGATTTTTTTTTTTGTTTTGTTTTTATAAGTAAACCTATGGAATTATATTTGGATTAATTGTAAATACATTATTATAGCTTTTATAATTGTTTCTTAATCTCTTAGATTCTCTATTTTAAAAATGATGTATTTAGATTATTAAATCTTTGAGAACAAGTGCTTTTACATTCTTTTTTCTCTATTTTGTTCTTAGATGAAATAATAAAAATACTAAAATTATAAAGAAAACAATGTATATAATCGAAGGTGAGTCCAAACGTTGTTTATTTATTTATTTTTTTAAAGATTTAGAGATGTAATTTATAAATGTCCAATTTTAAAGATAAAAGAATTAAATAAACATAAACCGAACATAAAACATGCCTTCGTATTTTATCTGGGTATTTTATTGCACAAGCCAAAAGCTATTTACTTAAACTTGTTCTGTGGGATTTTTTACGATAATGTCACGTTACCGTAACATCATGTTAAATCATATCTGATTTTAATAAATTATATCATGATCGGTAAAATAAAAACTATCGATAATTTTATGTATACTAGATTTTAATAAATCATATCTATCAATGATAAAATTAGTTGTTTACAACTTTTATTTCATCACTCTTTACTGAAAATCATGTCCATCAATAATAAAATTAGTCATCTACAACTTTCATTTTATCATTCTTCACTAAAATTGCGTGTGATTTTCTGTCACATAGTAGAGTTTCCCCTTGTTTTGGTGCTCTTCGTATATCAAACATTATTGTCCCTAAGCAACTTTATTTCATGCTTTAATTACGTTTTCTCATAGATGCTTATGCCAAACTAAAGATGAGTCCATCGCATTCCATGGGACCGTAACCCTCTAAATGTGATTTCTGAACGGATATTCCTACGACATTTCTTTAAGGATTTAAAAATAAAAAAAAAAGAAAAAAAGAAAAAGGGGCCGTCATTGCTTAATATTGATATCAGATTTTATGGATTAAAAAAAAAAATCATGTAAATATAAAAAATCTCTTTATTTGGCATGTTAATATGTACCTGGGAAACACCCACTGATAATTTCCCACCAAATAATAGCAGGAACGGAAACTACATTGGAGGCCGTCAATACTGAAGTGTCGCTAGAAAACAAGTTATGTAACGCTGACGATTATTCACAAAATAAGGTAACGATTAAACTGCACAAATCAGAAATATGGCCATTTTTTAATATGTATATTATTGTATACTACGGTTTTCCACAGCAACTTGATATGTGTAAAGATTGGAGTCACATATTAAACTGGTAATCCATTCACATGCTCTCTCATGTTTCTCCTTTATATGGTCCTCCACTAAATCCAATAATTGTATAAAAAGTTATTATGTTAAGACCACTAAGTATGGATGTCCTTGGTACCAGTTCTTACCTCCCCCAAGTAAAATCATAGGGAAAAAGAAGCATGGCTTCAATGGACCCTTTATTTGGAAGATAGTTGCCAATTTGATTTTAGCTTCCTAAGAGCCAAAATCACATGTTTTTGTGCATCAATTCTTTAATTGGCCTCAGCCAGTAAATTAATCACCAAAAAAATAAAAAATCACCTTTTTTTTTTTTTTTTTTTAACTATAACCATTATAATCTAAATACTAATCTTCTAACATGATAAACCTTTTTTTTTTCTCCTTTATATATATATATATATATATATACCAGTTAAAAAGAATCATTCATAGTGCCATGTTGACACCCACTACCTTTGCCAGTCAACTCTTTGATGTTTTTGCCTGCCATTCCTGGTACAAACAGCACAATTATTAGAGAAAATTGAGTCCAGTCGAGCTGCAACGCAGGGAGAGTGTGCATGGAATCTGACATCTTTTGTCAACATTTTCTTGTTGGATGTTGTCACTACTGATTACGCCATACCTGAATCGGTCTAAACTAAACAAGAAAATAATACAATATCCAATTTTAAGTATAAAATTATTATTATTATTATTATTTTTTTAAAAAAAATAGAAGTACGGGCGGAGATTTCAACAATATCTCCCGGTCAATGTGCCGTCAATGTTACAATATTTCCATGTATAATGCAAATTAAACGAGGGTCTTCTTTTTTTTTTTGTATAATACATGGTAAAAGCTAACACGTGAATGGGTAGCACATAGTGAAGTCACTAATTAATTAATCGATCGCGATTAGATTCTTACCTTAGAGTAAAAATGGGGAAAATGGATATTGAAATGCTGTGGGCTGTTATAGGGCTACACATCACATGTATTCATGTATAAATAAGCCTCATGGTCTCTCCTGAAATGCTCGTTTTCCTAGTTTGACTTCCCATTCCAATTCCTCAAAACACACAACTCCAGAGAAACTCTTTCATTAAATTTAACATCAAATTTCGAGGGAGACCAATGGCTAGGGAGTGGAAGCATATCATGAACAATAATATAGATGAGAATAATAGCCTTGGTATCTTACTAATCTTTTTGTTTGCACTATTGACCATCTCAACAATTTCAGCCATCATATTCTCTTGTGCAGAAGGTGCATCTAAAGAAAGAACTACTACGGATGACTCCACCTATTATGGCACAGGGTGTGCCGCCGGGTGCGGTGCAGCCTGTGGCGCATGACCAGTTGTGAGTTGTCAGTCTAGATGAAAGAGATGATATTGATGCAGCCACGGACCAGTTTTCCAAACTAAAGCTGGAGTTTGAAGTGGATAGTCTACCATAATTTCTGTCCTAACAAAGTTGTTCGTCTAATTTTGTTGTATGATGAAACTTTTGTCAACTCAAGGCCTGGATTTCGTCTGCAGACAGTTTGCTAAGATCGGTTTTACACGTTGGTACGTCATCTATGATTCGCGAGTTACTATTTCTAGCTTCTTCTTATTGCTAGCAATGACAAGAGAAGAATCGATGTACCAAAATGCAAGACATGATATGCTTGTGTATGACATATAACTAGGCCAAAATTCAGTAAAGCTTAGATTCAGCACAATAATATGTGCAATGCTGTTGCGGGAACTTAAATGACCTGACCACACCAAATCTCTTATGATACGAAATTAAAATTAAAATGTGGAAGAAAATTATCAGTGACATTTGATTGTATCATACTTCCCCTGGTGGAAGAATAGTACACCAGCGGGCAGATGCAGCCACCAGGTTTTTGGATTAAATCGATGATGATATAAGAAATCCTTAGATTTTTTAAGTAAGCTACACATTTGACTCGTCAATTGTCATTGAAGCTTTCAAACATGTATGCAACGACAGAGATGCTAATCAAATGTTAAAGGAGGCACTGAATAAATGAAACTGGAACTTGGGATAATTATCTAATGCTGCAATAATGATTGCATCATTTCTCAATGCAACGAGGCAGTCTAGAGAGCATCTCAGGGTAAACTGGGTCTGGAAAGATCAGCCAAGAATTAAACAGATGAAATGCTGACGGTATTGTTTACTATAGGCAGGTTGATGATATGAGGATCCTCTTTTCAAAACGGGAACTTAAGAATTTTATAGATCCTGAATGTCTCTGCTAAAGATAAAGATTTATACTGAAATTATTGCACTGTACTAAAAAATACAACTATGCATATAATCCAGATATGGTAAATACGAAGAAGAAAAGAGGTTTGGCCGTCCCAATTACCCTAAAGATATATGCTGCAAACTACAAATCCAATAGAAATTAAGTCTCAGCTTGCTGGAGAGTATATGTTTTGTGCTTCCCGACTGCTAGTCCTTTTTTTTATTCCTCCGATCATGCAAAATCTATGGCATGCCACTTGGATGACATCAAAACAATCTTGCTACTAGATGATCATACGATTCATTGGTAGCCCTTGTTTCTAATCCAGCTCTTCTCAGCTCTCAAGGGTTTTGCTTTATGCATTTTTTCAGAGAGGCTATCAGAATCAATATCAGAAAATGATGAATACACAGCATAGACTTTGTTCTTGCGCCCACAGCACATCACTTTCCCCATGGCTTTTGAAGCATACCATCTGATCTTGCATGGTGCCTTGATAATGCACCATGCGACAGCTAAAGGGCAAGCAATACATAACACACAACCAGTGCAAAAGGATCCTGCTGCACGATAACAGCAGTTAGAAGATTTCTCCTGTGAATCAAATGGACAGAAAGCAATTGGCTTTGCTTCTGTCTTTAGATCTTTCATGTCTGTCTAGATTCAAGAAATCTATGTGGCCTTCCGCCCTGTGCTAGAGAATAAAGTGCTTGATGCTATGAGGTGAAAGGTTGAGGCATGCGAAGCATAGATGAATATGTTGCTTTCTACAAAACACTGTATGCTTTTCTTCCATGAAGCCTCATCTCTTCACTTTTCCCTCTTTCGGCTGCTTTTGTGTGTGTCAATTATCTTCAAGCATTCTTTGTGATCTTATCACCCACAGTCCAATCAGATTATTCCTGTCTCCTTTCTGTACCTTTCTTCTCAAGCTTTTTATCAACTTAATGAGCCTTGGACATTGAAGTGAATATGCTTTAGGAGAGCTCTTCCTGACTCCCCTCCAATAGGGAGGGCAGCTTTTTCAAGCTGGGCGACTATATCACCAATACATCATTATCTCAAATCCCTTTTGAAATTTCTGTGTGATCACGATCTCTTTTAGTGGGTGCAATTTAATTCTTTCTGGAATCAAGTGGGCTCTTCCACATGCCAGATTCCTTGTTCAGCAGGTGGTTCTGAAATTAACTAATATCTTCAACAATAAGAGAACAAAGGGTCGATAAGGAAAGAGTAACCCGGTGACTTCATCTTCAAAGGAGTATCTCTTTCTCTTAAAGACTGATAGAAAGGAATGTCCATCCTAAAGGATCAGATTCTGAAGGTAACCCATTATTCCTTCCCTCAAACAACGTTGTTATGCCAATTAAAAGGGAAGGTATCAGATCCAGGTTGGATGTTACAAGCATACTTTAACTTCAACACTTGATGTTCAATCCACCACAAATTAGAGTTGCTTGTGCTTGCAACAGGAGGACAAATGGAAATTTCACTATAAAGAGGAGCAGGTGCGACATCCTCATAATAGAGAATGATCAAAAGCACATTTATGCTTTGGAAAAGCAATTGCAACCTTCTAATTTAATAACAGAAGGGTCTTGCCTCTCATGTTAATGGATGCCACAGTTAGAAAATTTCAACAGACAATGGCATAAAATTACTCTGCAACCGAATCTGAAGGATGTCAGCTAAATTTACCAGGATGCCCATTAATTTGGATGTTTTGTCAAATCTACCGCTACATGTGTGCTTTATGTTTGGTAAAATCTATGATTCAAATTCTTAGGCACTTTTCAAGATCATCAGAATCTCAATAAATAATTGTATATCAAATTCAATAAATAATAGCTTGGAAAAGGATGGCTCCTTCTTAAGAAAACCCTAGGGTTGCTCCACCCTCACCATCGAAGGATGAAGTAAGTGATCATTTTCATTCAGCAGAAAGGTTGATGGATCTGATCCAATCGAGTCTAATGAAACATTTACTCCTCTCGGGCTGATAAGTGAAGGGACGAGGAAGTTATCTTTTACGAATACCATACTGATTAATATCCTAGGAACCCATGAGAGATTTTGTTTTCCAAACTCCTCGGATGATAATAATATGGAACATGATTTTGAAAATGAAAATGAAAATGAAGAGGATCAACTATTGCTGGGGAATGTAGATGTGCGTATTCGCTATGTCGAATTTTCTAATGAAGAGAGAGAAATTATGTGCTTACCTTAGAGAAAAACTTTTGTCGCAAAAGTGATGGGCCAAACTTTGGATTTAAATTTATTTACTAAAAAAGATATGCTAAACTCATTCATGTAGGGATAGGGGTGTATCTCGTATCCCAAGATAGTTCCATAGATTTTAAGTGGGCGATGAAAAATGGACTATAGTTTATCAATGGTTATTACCTAGCATTGAGAACATGGGACTTGGATTTCTAGTCAAATTTGATTAGTTTTGATTCAATCACGATATGGGTTAGAATCATGAATTTATCCGTTAAATATTACTCACCTATTGCCATCCAGAAAATTAGAGAAAAGATAGTGTCGATTCTAAGATATGACTATAATGTGGTGAACTTAGAGAGATGAAGATTTACACGTATTCGTGTGTAAATAAATATTACCTCCCTTTTGAAGCATACGATTATTATTAATGGCATATCGTATAGAACTTCATATGAGGAGAGGGGCTCCCTAAGCTTTGTGATTTTTGTAGAAGGAGATTAGTCATACCAAGACAGGATGTCCATATAAAACGAAGGACATCCTAAAGAAAAGTGGAGATGATATTGCTGAGACTGAGATCTTAAAGGGAGATAATATATCTTTTAGAGGTGGGATGAAAGAGAACAAGGGTTTGGAATAAGGGGAAAATTGAGGAGCTACGACGGATTTGACAAATGAAATGGTTAGGAAAGACTTGGAAAAGACTAAAGAGGTTGAGATTCTGGTTTCCAAGGAGACCAATAATGGCAAAAGCTAAGAAGAGTCCTTTAGTGCTGATAAGTATGGAGATTGGACTAAAGTACTAAACAAAAAGAATAGGAAAAAAGGGATGAGGAAAAAGCCATTTATTGCTCATGGTAATAAATGCCAAAAAGGATATGAAGACCCAAAGAGTTAAAGACAACGAAGATGTTGGAACAAGTTGTACGAGATAAATTAAAAGAATATCTTCAAGAAAGGAGAGTACTCCTTCTTTACGAGTAATTTCCAATCCCATATCTAACTTTAGAAGAAAACAAAATCTTTCTCTTAAAAAATTAGCTTGACAACATAATGAATCTCTTAGAAGTGGAAATGTTAGTCCATGTCCTGCATGCAAACTCTAATCTCCACGATCAATACATGGACTTGTGAATATGGAAAGTAAAGAAGGGTTCATTTTCATAATAGGTAGTAATCGAAGTTTAAGGGATAGTGTTATCTCTATAGATATGGAAGAAGGACAAGGTCTTAAAGATTCTTTTTCGACCAATAGTAGCAATTGGTCAAACTTATTAATGAGATCAAAAGACAATCATCACTATAGTAAAGAGCAAGTTGGTGATAAAAATACGAAGGGTAAAGTATATATCATAGGGAGGGATATTCTAAGGATCATGTTATAGACTTGTAGAATGTTAGTGGAAAGATTTTTCTGGAATGAAGAGGAATAGGTAGAGGTTCAACGTATTCCCTTTACATTATCTCTAGTGGAAGATCAGGCCAAGAAAGTGTTATTTACAGCATTGGATATGTAGATGGTCATGGCTAGGCATCCTTCAGGCCATGTCAATGGAGGATGAAAATTAAGCATTTCCAAGAAAACTATTCTTCTAACCATTAGTATGAATTGATGTTCCATACGATGGATTTAGAGTTAATGGACATACTCTTCTCTAATATGAATAATAGGCCTTTTAAGGTCCTTGCTTGCAATGCATAAGGTATAAATTCAAGAGAAAAAAGACAAGCGATCGAAAGCCTCAAAAGCAAATATGACCTACAAATTGTCATTTTGAAAGAAACTTGTATGGGGAGGGTGGTTGCGGAGTCGTTGAAGATATTTTTACACTTCAATAATACGATTTGTGTTGAAGTGGAGGGGTTTATTGGCAGTGCCATTGCTTCTTGGAATGAAGAGGGAGTTTTCATTTGGGAGCACCACATTTCTCGCTATCAAATTCTTATGGAAGTTCATGTATGAAATTCTCTTAAACTTTGGTATAAGATGTTGTAGTTAGCACCATATGACAACATTAAGTCAATGGAAGTTCATGTACGGAATTTAATATCGCTAGCACCATATTTTTCATATGTATGAAATTCTTGCTAGCAAATATAAGTTATTAGAAGAGCTAAGATGTTGGGGAAGAAAAATTCAGGATCTTAATCGTTGATGGGTGATTTCAATGAAGTAGTTTGCAAAGAAGAGAAGTGGGGAGGAAAAGGTCTTAATTAGATCTGAGTTGTTAGATAGAAGAAATGTATGAATGATTGTAGCATGATAGACAACTTTGTTGGGCCTAAGTTTACTTAGTCAAAAATATTAAAGCTTTTAAATGAGATAATTCAAACTAGGCTTGATAGGGCCTAAGCAAAGTGTAATTGCCGAACTCTATACCCCGAGAGAAAAGTTTTTCACATCTTGTCTCATCATTCTGACTATTGTCCTCTCTTGTTAAATTTATGGTTGGCAGTTAGAGGAGGCCCAAATTTACTAAGACCTTTTCCATTGCAACCTATGTGGTTAAATCATCTAGAATTTAAGACTTTTGTATCATCAAAATAGTGTGCTCTAACCTTTCAATAAATAGGTGACCTTGATGAGTTTAATAAAGCCCTTAAGGATTGGAATAAAGAAGTTTTTGACATCATCCCTTTAAGGACAAGACTTGTTATGAATAGTATTAATGAAGTCAGACGAAAACTATTTTCAAGACTAAACTGGAAGCTTATTGACAAAGAGAAATGCCTTAAAAAAGAATTAAATTGGATATTTAAGCCAAAAGAAAAACTATGGGTTGCAAAAGTACAAGCAAAATGGATAATAGATGGGGAAAGAAACACTTATTTCTTCCATCTTAGTATGATGGCAAGTCGGTCAAAGGCACATATCTATGGCCTTGTTGATGGGGTAAGTATTTGAGTTAATACCAAGGAAGGTATTTAGAAGCTCTTCACAAGATTTTTTAAAAGCCTCTTTACAATGGAGAGACTATTTGCTTAGAGAAGTTCATACCCTTGGCATGGAGGATAGGGAATCTTAAGCCAATGGAGAGACTATTTGTTTAAAGAAAAGCATAGTTTGGAAAGCCAATGGATGAATGAAGAAATAAAAAGAGCCCTTTGGTGTATTGGGAATAATAAAAGGCAATGGTGGAGTAACTAGCTATAAGTACCTCAAGGACCAATTATAAGGGATAAAGCTAAAAAGTTGCAAAAGAAAGTTAATCAGTTTATGATTGAA
Organism: Lumnitzera littorea; assembly: GCA_024138015.1. NCBI lineage: Eukaryota > Viridiplantae > Streptophyta > Magnoliopsida > Myrtales > Combretaceae > Lumnitzera > Lumnitzera littorea. The sequence continues at coordinate 62,234,317 of JAMXBB010000004.1, read as the reverse complement.
GCGGTGAAAAATATTGGAAATTGACTTAAGTTGAGCCAAGAAGCAAGTTCAGAGGCAACAAACATCATTTACGTATTTATATAAACTAAGAAGGACAATTGAGAGTAGCATTAAAAAAAAGGGATATGTTGTGAACCTGGCCCCTTAACCAATCAGCTAAGCCCATTTTGGAAGACACCATTAGTTGGCTTATCTTGGTTGTCTAACTGACCACTTATGTAGGGTTGATATTGCCTAATTTTCCTTTTCTTTAATTATTTTATTATAGAATTATCTTTAGGAATTATCTTTAGGAATTATCTTTAAGAGTTATCTTTAAGGATTATCTTTAGGCCTATAAATAGGCATCTCATTTGTAATTGAAAGAAAACTAAGAATTTTGAATTACAAGGAAATACTGAACTTCATCTTTAAGAAAGATTGAAGGTCTTTTCTTCTAGTTCTTTTAAGAACTCTTCAACTTCTCAAGAATTCTATTCTTGTGGTGTTCAATCTTTATACCAAGGTTCTTGGCCCATTTATAGCCAACAAGTCAAGGTTCTTATTCTATTGGTTTCTAGTTCCTCATAACCAATGGGTCATAGCTTTCACATACAATTGATTATTAATTAGTTATAATAAAAGGATCAGAGTCTCTAACCTGTTTTTAGCTTTCTTGGGATATTGTATCAGCTTATTAGTGTTAGATGTCGAGATCTATTCTCGGAGTTGGCATCACCAGATATAGATTATTTGTATACTAAATTTTTCAAGAGATATTATGATGTTGTTGGTAAATTGTTTGTAATATAGCTTTTTAGATTCTGAGGATAGGAGTTATGCTGTATGGGTTGAATAAAACTCTCATTATTCTAATTCAAAAAATTTTAGGAGCAAATAAAGTTAAAGACTTTAAGCCTATAAGTCTTTGCACTACTATGTAAAAAGTTGTATGGCATCAAACTATTTTTGAATTATTTGAGTAGTCCCAAATAATCCAGTTTCATTCCCAAAAGATCTACTACGGACAATATTATTATTTTTCAAGAAATCCTACACTCTTTTGAGAGGAAAAATAAAAATGCTGGATGGTGGAGATGTTAGATTAGAAAAAGCATATGATATATTGGAGTGAAACTTTGTAAGATTAGACCTCTAAAGTATGAACTTTGCGGAGTCTTGATCAAGCTTGTTGGTTCATCACTTTCAACTGTTGATTATTAGCTTGTTATTAATAGGTATTTGATGCTTGGTTTCTCTTCAAGCAAAGGCCTCTAAGAAGGTGATCCAATTACGCCATATCTTTTCATTTTAGATATGGAATTATTAAGTATAATCATTCGTATCATGGTAGAAGAAGGGAATCGGAAACATTAAGTTAAGAGGAATGGATTTGCACTTGTCACATCTCTTCTTCATAAATGATTTGTAGCTGATGGGAGAAGCTACGTAGTAGAATGCAAATTAAATGATGGAAATCATTAAAGGCTTTAGTAATCTTTTGGGTCAAAAGGTTAACTACAAGAATCAAACATCCTTTTCTCTAAAAATTCTAAGTAAGATTTGAAGCAAAATATTTTTTGAGATTTTTGGTATTAAATATAATGCAAACTTAGGAAAATATTTAGGCATCCCCATAAATGTAAGAGGCTCTATAGAGAGTAAAGATTTAAGTTTCATCATTGAAAAGATAAGACTAATGCTGGTAGGATGGAAGTTGAAGTTACTTAGTATGCTAAGTAGAAAACTCCTAGGTACATCAATCTTAGAGGGTGTTGCAAACTACTATTCACAATTGATCCCTTTTACGACAAAATTTGTGTCTAAAGTAGAGAAAATTCGTTAGGACTTTCTTTGAGCTTCACCTCAAGATTAGAAAAAGATTCATTAGTTCAGGTGGTCAAAAATTAAAAACCTTAGGAGGAAAGGGGGCTAGGAATGTTAGATATTAAGAAGTGGAACTAAGTGAAGTTTGTGAAGTTAGCGTAGTAGGTTTCATACAAGGAGCTTCTTTGGGCAGAGTTGCTACATCAAAAATATAAATTAAATCAAAAGAGAGCTAAGAAAATCGAAATTTTGTAAGGAGTTTGATAAAGCTACCAGCTTGTTGGAGGACAAATTGATTGTGAAGGTTAAGAGTGGTATGGACACTAAATTTTGGATAGACTATTGGACCCTAGAAGGGAAACCTTGTAATTGGTTATTCAACCCCTTAAATAAGCTTGATGATATATTGGTAGTAAACCAGGTTTGGGATAACAATGATGATTGGAAGGAAGAAGTTATTGGTTACCTAATTGATGACCATATTCTATATAAACTAGGTATCTCTTTCTTAGAACATAAGGAAGAGGCAAGAGATATTAAGCGTTAGCTTTATAAAGTGGATGGAGACTAGAGAGGTGACTTCATGATCATGTATAATTTCCCATGTAAGGAAGACGAGGCTTCCAAGGATAATGAGAAATAGGATTGGATGTGGAGGGCTCGAACACGATCAAGAATTCTATTTCACATTTAGCATCTTATACATAATGGAATGGTAACTGAAGATAACTTGATGAAGCGAGGAATCCTTTTTAGCTAAGAATGCTTTTTACGTCGGACTAAAGAAGAATCTACGGAACATCTTTTCATAAATTGTAGGTGAGGTAAAGCTATGAGTAAGTTTAGGGCTCTACTTGAAGGATAATGCATATAGTTTTAGAGAAATGTGAGATTGGGTCAAGAAGAATGTTAGGCAGAGTAGCAATTGGTAATAAGTTTGCACTACTAAAGAAGTCATAATTGTCTTTACAATTAAAGGGATTTGGAGGAAAAGAAACAAACGGATCTTTTTGCCAGATCAAAAGGATGAAAATTGTAGAGAGATAATTAGGATGGGGGTGAATGAATGGTGGGCAACACAACGTGCTTCTAATTTAAAAAACCAGAGGAATCCTTGAAGAAACCATTAGGGGAAACCGAAAGTTGATTAGGTAAAGTTTAATTGTGATGGAGCTATGAAGGATAAAGGTGATGAAGTTGGTATCGAAGTAGTTTGTTGAGATTTGTGGGGATATGTTCATGGTGGAGTGCATAAACAAGTAGAGTACAATAGCCTCTTATGGTTGAGTTGTAGGCTATTACAAAAGGCATTTATTTAGTAGGAAAATTATCACATTATAATTAAAATAAATTCACAACAAGCTCTTGAATGGATTCATAATCCTTTAGTTAATTCTTATATATGTCATCTTGCTCTCCAGCAATGTAAACAGCTGATATCATGTATTCCTTATATTAAATTTTGCACGGTCATCCATGATTGCAACTAGGTAGCGGATAGCTTAGCGAAGCGAGGATTGCAAGAGAACCATGATACTTTCTTTTGAATGGAATGTTCCTCCTTTTTTTATTAATGTTGTTTATGGGGATTTTTTGAATGTCAATGGTTTATTGGAGTCTTGTTTTGATGGTGGTGGTCTTCAGGCTAGAGCTACTACTTGATTTCTATTGAACTTGTTAGATTCTCCACTTTAATTTTGAATTAAAAAAAAAAAATCTTTTCAATAAATACTTAACCAATTGTTTAAAATGAATGATAGAAAAAGAAGAAAAGAAATATATATGGTGCAATATGTTTTTTTTTTCAATTTTCATTTTTATCTTCTGGCAAAAAATAAATAAATAAATAAATAAGATTCCATCTTAAAGCTTTTACTAGGTACCCTTTCATTCATCATTAATTATTGTTTTTTTTTTCTAAACATCATTAATTATTCACTACTGTACATTTCATTGTAGCTTAATTGAAGAATGAAAAACAAGGACATGTAATCATTTTAAATGACATATACTTTTAGTATAATCTTACCTTATATATGAGAAACCACTTTCTAATTTATATGGTCTTTTTTGGTAAGCTTTTATACAATTACTTTCTTATTTTTCTTTGCATCCCACAAGTTATGAAACTAACGTATATTCTTATGCGAATTTTTTTTATATATGTTATGACTTCCTTAAAGATAATGTTTATTATCAATAAATTCTATGTTGGAAACATATGATAAATTCTATGACAAAATAAATGAAATATTATTACCTATTAACATTATTGTTCTTAACCAGTTTAAAAAAAGAACATATTTATGCAATTCAGCATTTTCATTATCTTTAAAATATTTATGTAGGTAACTTTCTTTTTTCCCATACATGTCTAATCATCATGATTACATAATGACATGTAACTTGACTATGTAGTAATGTTGCTTTTAATATTTCATTCAATTAAATATTTTAATTTTGGCAAACACAATTAAAAGTAAACAAGTATAATCATATAAATCATGCATTACCTGTCAGATCCCCACATAGCACAAGATATACCATAACTCAAGAATAACTATTGAAAACTTAACTCAACCTATTCATTTATCAAAAGACAACATTATTTACATAATAAAGGGGTTTCTATATTGATGTTCAGCTAGATTTTCTATTACAACTTATGTGGACAACATAATATTTACATCAAAACATGAACTAGCTTTTTCCTTTATCATCTTTACAATAATAGGATTCCTAACTTAGTACAAGCTCCATACAAAAGTCGTTAACTTTAACTCACGCTCTTAGTATATATATCCCCCTTTAATGTTGTGCCCTTTATGATGCTATTAACCTAAGGATAAAAAATTTTATCCCCTCAGCTATTGAAGCTTAGTGAAAGTGGATAATAAACAACATAACATAGACAATATGATAGATAATATTTCATATCACAACTGAAGCATTTCAATTATGACTTGTAGGTTCAACTTCACATATGCATTCGCCAAACTAGGCATTTACTATTAGTAGTGTAGCAAGCTATGCTTATGCACGTGGCATGCATCGGTAACAATATCCTATGCCTTCTAATCTTCTTCTGGTTAGTCAATATAGCCGAACATCTAGACATAATGTTCGGGAACCTAGAGCAACAAGGAGTTGCTTAGGAGTAGGACCCCCATCAAATTGGATTACATACTGCAGTCTATCATTTTCAAAAAGGGCAATAGGGAGCTGCTTGGGAGTAGGACCCTTAACTTTACAAAATTAGACTACACATTGTAGTTCATCAAATCAAAGTGGCAACACTACTAATGTAAACCCCACACTATACACTGTATTCTACTAAATTTGACTATCAAAATAGTCACCATGTTCAGGCATTGCAATATATATACTTCCAAAAATTGAGTTCATAAAGCCATGCTTTTTTCCATGATCACTTAAAAGCCTCATTTTGAAAATTTTAGCTCATAAGTCTCTTTTTGTGCCATGTTATGCCATGATATGTAATAACAATTTAGGTATATCACTCAGTATAACCAATCTTTTAGTTTTATTTGACTTAGTGATCTAATTCTAGTTATCGAACTCTCCTTAGAAAATTGAGTTAGATTACTTAACTTTCCTGGCTAGCACAATTAATCATAAGCACAAATCATCACCCAACATAGCTACATAACAGTTTAACCAGAATACAGTTACTGTATTTCAAAATCACTACAGCAACATCCACTATAGTAGCATATCAATTCACCTAAGATATACTTATATCCAATCAACACAGCATAAAACAGCATACAGTGTTATGAGTAGCAATATATCTGCTCTAAGCATGGATCAGATCCACTTACTTGGGCTTAGCAATAGCATAAAATCCTAAGTTTTGTGACATGGTCCTTCCTTACTTATCACACTTATAAAAATATAAACATAGCTTTCAAATTAAGTATGGGTTGAACTCGAACTATTATAAGCTTTCATTTTCACGTTTTAAAACTTTGTTTGACCATATCTTACTAATTTATTATCCAATTTTAATAAACTTTATATTGTCATGATCTTTATTTAGAGTACTATTAAGATATCTTAAGAATCAAGTCTATCAATATTATTAAAGTTCAAGAATACCCTTTTCTCATTAAAACTTGATCGTATGCTACCTTAACTTTGTAATTGACCTAAATAAGTTTCGATACTGAACTAAAAACCCCAAAAATCACACTTTTCAAACTTATCCAGTAACCTTTAATATATCCCAAAGTGTTCATTTTACATGAATTTGACAAGTATTTAACTAGTATTAATTATTATATTACATATTAAGCCAATATATAAGCTTATACTAGGAAAATATGTAATAAATAGTATACGAGCTTGATTAATTTCACGAAAAATCTTATGGACTCACAAAAATATGTATTTTAATTATTAACCATGAATTATATTAAACTAGTTATTATATATTTTTACAAAAATAGCGGTTTTAGCTCGAAATTACGGAAAATAAATAAATTTACGAGTGAGATAAAAAGTAAATATTCCAAATATAATCGCAAACATCCAAAAGTCTAAACATGTAGGGCTTATTCATTAATTTCATCAAAAACTAATTATTTCAATAATTCGGTAAAAATGACAGTTTTATTCAAAATAATTATAAAAAATAGTAAACATGCTTAATTTTGAAAATTCTTGTTACCAAAATTAAATATATATATTAAGTGTATTACATACAAAAATTGAGCTTGAAACAATATCATCAAATGTTTATAAAAATTAGATTAATTTTTGCCCAAACAAGGTATTTTCTTAAGGAGCCCATATTTAAACTAATTATTTAATTAAAATAAAATTACTAAATTAATATACACATAAAATAACCATAGAAAACCAAATTTCATAATTAATGGATAAAATTTGATATTTTTAGCAAATTCAACAAATTATGGGCAGAATTTGGTTTACCTGAACTGGCTGCCTCCAATGACTGCCTAGCCACCACACCTTGTCAGAAATTCTTCTTCGACCGCCCTCTATCAGTCCTCCAAGTTGCTATAACTCAAGTGGTTGTTTGGTATACGAATTGCCCTAGACTTATTTCGACCCTATATTTTGTTTTATTTTTATAATTTTTTTCGATTTTCTAAAATTATGTTCTTATGTTTTCAAGTTTATAAAATATTGCAAATGAGGTTTGAGGTCCTATTTATAGGCTTATGTATTTTTTTGTATGAAAAAATAAAATTACACGTATCATTTTTCACTTTTCCCTAGGTATCATGTGTCGTTTCCTCATTAACCAAGTGTTGACTCATCATTTGCAATTAGTCCTTGCTTGACACTTCATTTGATGACTCATCCATGCAATTTTTTATTAATTTTCCATTATTTTACCTAATTTTAATAATTTATTATTATTATAAGTATATATTTAATACATATAATGTATATCACATGTAATACATGTATATTATGTATAATTCAACTTTATTTATTATTTTTGAAAGTTAATTAACTTATCTTTAATATCTCATTATATCTAAAAGTTTGAATTTTACGATTATCGGCTTTATTGATAAATTGACGTTTTTCTTAAATTAATATTTTCATATAACTTATTTTGAGAAATTGACTTTACTTAAATTACTTCATCTAACTTTTCTAACCTTACTGTATAATTTGAAATAAAACTAAGAACTTGGTCTGATGTCCTAAATTTAAGGGATCGGATACTAGAGTTATTGAACTAGTTGAAAAAACCTGGGGTATTACATTACTTTCTTTGTAAAACTTTGTATATGCCTAAAGCAATAATAAATACATACTAGTGAGGTGCATAATTATAATTCTTCTATAAATGGACATCCAAATGCTATAGAAATAGTAAAGTGGGCAAATAACCATGTTGCCATTAATCTCTTATATGTAGTTATTAACCTGTTGTCTTTTCCAACAACTACTATGTTAACGTCGTTTCTATATTTTATTTTTCACAGTTGCATCTAGTTAATTATTTATTTATATAATCAATTAACATTTGACATGTACGATGTTATCAAATCCACACACACATCATGATGTGTCATCCACTAAAATAGATCCTGTAAGTACATGTAAGAGAAGAGTACTTATGGATGGAGAGTTGATAATAGTTATCTCTAGATAAAATCTCTAAATTTTATAATTGATAAACAATATTCCACGACATAAATCCTAAGAATACTCAAAATAACTTTGTTATTAACATTTTATATCCAATTGCTAATAAACCATCTAAACATCCATAAATAAAACATCATATTACACCAAAAAAGAAAAAAAAAGTGTTTGTATCTTTAATGACTATAATGATCTTTATTTAATGGGTAATTAGATATCAATTCAAGTATATCTATCTTTGATAAGAATGCATTTGGCTTCATGTAATTCAAAGTATATATATGGTTCTATATAACTCCTTTTATAATTTCACATATACTACTTTGATATATTCATTTTAGCATATCTATGGCACAGGCTTACTAATTTCCTTTTTTTTTTTTTTTATGTGAGGGACTACGATAAATAATGGAATCTATATATATATCTTTTAACATGTCCATTTTTAAGTTTCTTGAATGCAATTCTTTTAACTAAATAATTGTTTTACAATTAAGATTTCTTCTTTTTATTTTTTGCTTGAAGCAACTAAGACTCTATACATTTGATATTTTTGAATTTGTACATGCATGGTTAGTGCATCATTTGTTAGTAATATATAGAAAGAGAAGATTGAATCCTATCCATCCTATTAAAAGACATCATTCATAACACTAGACCGCTTTGTCTTTGCTAACCTTACCCTAAAGCTAAATAAATATTTAGAATTGAGACGCAACAAAGGATAGGGCAATATATAAGTTTAGATGTGTTGACTGTTTTTCAATTGTAGGGTAATTTGAGCACTTGACAGATTGCTTATTAGTTGTATGATCACATTAAAATTTAACCTTCTCATTTTGCTATTATGGCAAGACCAAAAACGACTATTTAGCAACCAAAATGGATGAAGGACTACAATTCACACTAGGACTATTACGAATTATTACATAATAATGCAAATCTTTTTGTATTCATAGCAAAATAGTAAAAATACAAAGAAAATTATAGAAATCAGATTTTATGCAACTGCCATAGCAATTTTAATGGAATAAGTAGTAAACATCTCAAACAAGCCTTAATCATCGCCTCCTTCCTTTTATTACCTAGCAAACACAAGAAAATCACTTTTCTTAGAGAAACCTTAATTTCTATCGAGAGTAAAGTTTCATAGAGAGAGGAAAAGAGAGAAAGAGATTATTTGACCTAACTGGAGAGGCGTATGGCTGAGAATTGACTAAGGTAAGAATATTATCGATCCTTGTAGGCTTGGGCTAAAGAAATTTAGTAATTGGCCCAACAATTAGGTGCTCTTGTCAATCTCATGGTGCTAGAGTTGCGATCTTCTATTAGTGCAAACATGGAAGCCATTAAATCTATATTATTGACAATGCAAAAGAGTTAACAAGGGTTTGAAAATATGATAACTACAATGAATGCTCAATTGCAATCTCTATCTAATCAAGTAAGGAACATTGAATTACGGAATTAGAATCTAGTCATTGCAAATCATAATACATATCATAAAAAGGATTCATCATCTTCCATAAATGGTTCTAAAAGTTCAGTTTTTGTTAACTTACTTTAAGTTAGAAATATCGAAGTTTAGAGGCACAGATCCATAGGGTTGGATATTCAAGGTCCAATAATTTTTTGAATTCCATGATATTCCAGAAGATCAATGAATTACTATTGTATCTTTTGCCATGGAGGATGTTATTCTGCCATGATACCAATGGATGTATAGTAATAGGCTGATTTCTATTCGGCATACTTTCTTACATGCTTTGGAGTTACACTTTGGGCCATCAAAGTTTGAGGATGCGAAAGGAACTTTGTATAAGTTTCACCAAAAGAGATTAGTACAAGAGTATCAACGTGAATTTCAAACACTTTTTATAAGGTAATAGGTATATTACAATCCTCTTTAGTAAAATGTTTCACATATGGTTAAAAACCCATAATCTAACGTGAAGTTATGATTAATAGACCAACATCCTTACCAAGCGCTATTTGGTTAGCCAAAATGTATGAAGCTAAGTTGAATGATTAGTTTACCTTTAAGTCCCCTATGAATGCACCTATGCTTTCTACTTCTAAAACATCCACATTACACTTTGCTAAACCACTTATTAGATCTTCATTTAGGGCTAAAGCTTCCACAACCCTTACATCACTTCTAATTTGCAAGTTAATTGCACAAGAAATGCAAGCATGAAGAGAGAAAGCATTATGTTACGATTATGATAAGAAATTTAGCTGTCATCATAAATGTAAAGCACAATTCTTAGTTTTACTATGTATTGATGAGCAGGATGATACTGAATTAGTAGACATTGTGAAAGAAGAAGATGTTTTAACTAAATTAGAAGAGGATTGTGTATTTGATGTTGAGATTATTAGCTACCATGCTTTTTTTGGAAATTCTTTTCCTAAGACACTAAGTTTTCAAGGGGAATTAAACAATAAAAATGTATTCAATTTCGATTGATTTAGGTAGGACTTATAACTTTGTACAGTAACAATTGATTAAGCGTTTGGGCCTTACTATTTTCCTTGTTGTTAAATTTTAAGTCATGGTAGGTAATGATAGTAAACTTACTTGTGAAGGATATTGCAAGAATGTCCCACTTCACATATTGGGTTTTCAATTTACCAAAACTTTTTACAATCTTTCTATTTAAGGAACAAAGATGGTTTTAGGAGTTTAGTGGCTATAAGGGTTAAGGCTTACTACTATTAATTATGATAAGCTTACTATTAGCTTTGTGAAAGATGGATAAGCAATGGCATTACTTAGTAATAATTAGCAATTGGCCAATCAAATTAGTCACCATCAGTAAGGTGCTTGTTAAAGAAATAAGCTATAGTTTCTTGTTTTCATTTGGTAGCTCAAGCTATTTCTACTAAGGATGAAAGCATTAAAACTGCTCCAAACACTAAGATCTCTCAAATGTTGAGTAGATTTTCTTATGTATTTCAAGTGCTTACATTAGAATATCAATGGTACAAGGGACTACTCCAATAAATGTGTAGCCCTTTCGTTATCCTTACTTTCAAAAGAGTGAGATTGAGAAGTAAGTGCAAGAGATGTTGAAATAGGGCATTATCCAACTGATATAGGTAAGTGCACCTATTAGTTTATAACATAGCAAATATAAGTCCGAATGTAGATACCTTAGAGACTCTAATTACTAATACTCACTAAGACTCTATTATCTAACCGGCAAATTAAATTTCAAAAAACTTAAAGAAATTAATCTAAATTGCTACCAAAATTAATTTACAGATTAACTAAGACACAAGTTAAGATTAACAAGAAAGCAATTCAATTGAAAATTAATTCAAGATTCAATGTTGTACCTAGATCTGGCTTTCCCTAAATCTAACATGTGATTTTTCAAAAGATAATCTAATTTATTCTTTAATCTTTCTTAACCGGGAGAGTTTTTTACTAAAGTTAATAACTTTCTCAAGCCAATTAACCCTATCCCTAAAATCATTTATTAGAATCTCTTTTTAATAGCATGATTTAAGATTGCATTATTAAACAATGAATTCTTTACGCTTTAATTTAAAATTCCGGAAAGATCTTGCAAATTATTTCTAATCTTGCAATGACCCTCATCAATTATGCCTAGATATAATTTTATAGGAAATCTCTCATTCTCTTATAAGATATCAAACATGAAATTACTATTCATAAAAATAATAACTTAAATCATGAAGTATACATAGTTGAACTAAGAAAAGACTAAAGAATTAAAATAATCAAATACTAATTATATCACATGAATAGATCTAGATTCTACAAAACCTAGATACCAAAGATCTACTTACTATACATTGCAAATTAAGAATCTAAAAACTAATAGTAGAAAATGGTAGGAAAGAAAATCATGAAGTTTAAAGAAAAATTAAATCTTGAATTCTTAATGATTCTCTCGCTTCTTAAGTGTTCTTATCTTGAAAAGCTCTCTTCAATTCGTACCCAACCAGTTTTTCCAAAATAAACCCTAACAAGACTTTATATAGGAAGTGAATAAAAAAAATAAGTTGGTTGGAAAAGATACGACTAGGGACACAATCGTGTCTTTTAGTTGTGTGTTAGGCCATAATTTACATTTTTTTTCTTTTTAAACTAGAAAAGACATGATTAAAGGTAAGGTCGTGTCTCTTGATTGTGTCCTAAGCCATAATAATTGAAAATCAGCTCTAATTTTGCTTAGAAATGATACAATTATATTGTTCAGTTGTATTGTTCTTCAACCCTTTATGACTTGCTCATTTTAGTTTCGATTTGAGTGAAATTTGTTTTTATTTTCTTGTTTTCTCATCGTGTAGATTGTTTCCTCGTCGTGTAGATTGTTTCAAAACCTAGAAAACAAAATTTTATTTAATTAAATATCATTATCTAAAAATAAACTCAAATATCAAGGAAGATCATAAAAAATCACAATATAAAATATGTGCAATTAAGAACTCATCAAACTTCCCCACATTTAAAAATTTGCTTATCCTCATACAAATAAATTAAAGAAAAATTAGATAAAAATTCTTAAGTTAAAAACTATTACTACCTAGGAAATCGGCCAAAATATACACTTAACCCAAAAAGACTCAACTTGCAAATCTAATTATTTTTCTTTAAATAATTTCCTTAACTCTTATACTCAATATTTTTGTCAATGTCCAAGAAACATAAAGTACCAAAGCTTACAAGCAAATTTATGCAAATTAAAATTTAACTGGATCATTTAATTAAGGATTTCGTACTTAAGATCAGATTTAACATCTCGTCAATTAAGAAAGAGTCATAAAGATTTTAACCTACTTAACTAAAATGTATACAACCCTTTCTTCAATTTTGCTAAGTGTTATAATTCAGAGCAAACATATACTACATTTACTCATCTTTTGATCATCTCCTTAATACATGCTTTCATTGGGAAGGCTTCAAATTCTCTAAATTTATATTATTAATTAAGCACATTATTTAAGGACAATTTTATTGGTAGAAGGAAAGGATCTTGCTCTTTTAACGGATCAAGACTGATCCATACCAACTAGCTCTCATATTGGTAACGAGAAAACACTTTACTCTTTTGAGGAACTAAGGCCGATTTATATCAACTTATTCTTTCAATTTACTTTGGTATTAGCAGTAAAATTCAACCTCACTTTTCTGATGGACCAAGGCAAATTCTTAACAATTTTGCTTCTTTTTTAAAAATTTTTTCATTTATATCACTTTCTACCTCCAATTATTTTAAGTTTTTAAGAATTTCTTAAAAGAAAATTTTAATTTGTTTGTTTACTAAGAATTATAGGGCTTTAAAGTCATCTAATAGGAAAGTATATATCAAAGTAAGCTTTGAAAATAATTATGATTAACTCTTAACTAGTAATGTTGCTTTAATCCTAAGCTAAATAATCTTTAACTTTACTCCATAAAGATTTTACCTATCAACTCTAGCAAAATGTAAATAAAAAATTAAAGATCAAGTATTTAAATTATATTCAACTTAGTAGAAGTTATCAATTTTCAAATAATTGCAAGTTAATAAAATAATAAAATTAGGTTAAATGCGAAAAATTGGTCTCCTAAGTAGTAAAAATTTCTATATCCCCTTCCCTACACTTAAAATTGTACATTGTCCTTAATGTATGAAATATGTCACATAATGGAAAATATATCAATAAAAACAATCATGGGTATGATGACATAAAAGTGGGAAAGAAAGATTGATACTCCTTGAAAATTTGAGTAAATTAAATGCACAAAAGCCATAATTTATGAAGTAACCCACACCAAATTTGCAAATGCAAAACTGAACATGTCCATGTAAAAGCTTCAACTTTCAATTCTAGCATGAAGAAATAACCAACAATGTCATTTCATCAAAACACAAAAGAAAACATGAAAGAGAAAGACAAAACAAAGAAAAACAAAAGAAAATCCTAAAGGAAAAAGCAATGAGAAAGGCTAGAAAAGAAATCTAGCCTTGTGAACTTAAGTACATCCTAGGTAATCAAAATGAAAGGAAAAATAATTGCATCCCCCTAATCATCATCCATGAAATCGTCTTTATTTTCCTTAAAATCTGGATCTTCGTCATCAACTTCCTCAGTTGAACTCTCCTCTTAAGCACCCTCCTCCTTAGAGCTTTCGTCTTGAACCTCTTCTTCGCTATTTGACTCTTGAATGGCAACTTCTTTTGAAAATGAAGAGGGATCAACGTTGAAAACATCAAGAACCTTTAAGCTGTTTATTCTAGCCACTTTGCAAAAGAATCGTAGAAGGTAATTTTGCACCATGATCTTGCCCATCTTAGACTCCATCTTAGATTGTCGGATACTCATATCTTTCAACAAATTTTCAATCCTATCAAGCTAAGTACCTTAACAATGGCTTATACTTGAACTTGCTCTTACATGTCCTTTTGGTGCATCCAAGTTCATATGCATATTCCTAAATGTCTCCTTTTGTATTAGCTATGTCTCCTTGACCAGAGTCATGTTAGGCAATCTTCTCGTCAAAATCCCTATCTTACGGGCTATTAAGGTGACATAAAGTCCATAACATATTTGCCCATGAGCACGAATACCAATCGCTTGCTTCACTAAGTAATTTGCTAACAGTATAGTAACATTAATAAGATGCCTCTCAATCATGCTATAAAGAACCAACAGTCCAAGTTTACTAACTATGCCCATGCTCTTCCCTCGACCCACAATCGTATACGATATCAACTAGTGAATTGTGCGGTACTTAAGATGTTGCAAGGAAGAAGCTTAAGTAAACTTAGCTTGGTAAGGACTTCTCTTAGCAATATTTTGCCAAAATGCAAACTAGGAAACTCTACGATGTAACTTAATTGGAAGCCTAAGAAACTCCTCAGTCCTTACATACTCTTTCGAATACAAGCCTAAACAAGCTTTAAACACAGCAACTGTTATTAAATATGAGCGGTTGTTCATTCAAAAATATAGTTTCTATTGTAGTCCAAAATTATCCGAAAGCTTATCAATTTGGACCGTACAAAGAAACACGAGTGTAAGCTCATAATAAATGGGAGATTAGCATGTGAATAGTTTTTCCCATGGTTCAATGGAAACCGTGTCTTGGATTTGCTCAAGTAAGTGGAGTTCCTCAATAATACTCTAATCAAGATATAATGTTTCACCAAAAGTGCATGATTGGAGATGTCGAAATTGATCTCAAGCAGCTTTTGATGTAAAACATAACATTGGATGAACTAGGGGATCGATGGTCACTAATAGGTTTAGAGATGGTAGTAGTTGAGATGAAGATGAAACGATTTCTTTACCTTGGCATTTTACGTCTAATTTTTGCCTTGGTGCCATGTTCTACAATAAAAAAAAAGTAAATTAAAGTCAAGAAATGAACACCAACGCTTAACCCATACTTAGACTAATAAATAATGTAAAAACTAAGCACAATTGTGGAAGAAAACATAATAAAAATCATTTGGACATTTTATCAAACACATGGTGGGAAAGCCATTTTCATTAAGAATTTAAAGAAATAGTTTCATAATCACACAATCTCATATTACACAAGGAGATCTAAGCATGCTAAATGCATGATTCCTACGTTTTCTAATATCTAAAATGTAAGATCTTGAAATTAATTCAAAACCCTAACCAAGTAAGTTGTAAGAACCAACACTATGTACAAAACAAATTAAAGCCCTATCACGGAAAAGGAAATATCCCACAACTTAACATGCATAATAATCTACATGATCATGTCTTTTAGAACCTAAGTTTAGCATCTAATTAAGATCATGATCGTGTTCTTCGTGTTTACTACCTATCTTCTCAAAATGAAAGTGATGAAAACACTCTAAAAATAACCAACATGCAAAAGCTTTAAAGTATAACTACTCTATCATGCACAAGAGTCCAATCCAAGTAAATTTTTCAAAAAAATTAAAGAAAAAGAGAAATCAAGAACTTACTCGAGTTCTTGAAATAGTGTAAGTAGTAAAGATCTTTAAATTTGTGTGAGTTTGTATGTTCTTGTGTGTTGTACGTGAGAGAAAGAGCAAGAAAGGAGGAAGTCGTGTGCAAGTTTGTGTGTTTAACTGTGCATAAGGGTGAAAGTGTAGATGAGAAGTGTAGCAAAGGGGTTGTAGGGCGGGTGATTATATATTAGATGCGACACGATCCGAGATATGACTTTATCTTGTGGTCGTATAACCTTTTATGGTGCGACCAATACTTTGCCTAGTATTGACATGGTCTAAGACATGACCGTGTCTCATAACTGTATACCTTTCTATGCTATAATCATGAAATATGCCTGGAAGTCATACGGTTCAAGACATAACTGTATCTTTGGACTATGTAGTACACTGTTTTTTTTTTTTTTTACTTTTAAATTTTATTATTTTTGTTTTAATATCTCCATACCTATCCTAAATGCATGAATTGAAAAATACAAGAAACTTAAAGAAACAAAAGTACTAAACTAAGAAATGAATCAAAGAAATCTAATGTAAAAATTAAACTAAAGGAAAACTTAGTATATTGCATTTATCAATTTTGTTTAACTTCTAAGGTGCTACCTTGGAAACCCTGTAGGGGACGCTGTCCCCTTGACCACTGCTTACTGATTGGCTAGCGGGATTGCCGTACGCGTAACACAACATAAAAGCAAATTTAATCTTGAAATGAAAAATAAATGTGTTAAAGTGTTAAAATAAACAATGAAAATTGCTAACATACTTAGCAGCTTGGGTTGCCTCTTAAAAGTGCTACACTTAACTTCAATAGCTTGATGGAATGCATGGGTTACTTACCTTCATTCAAGTGGAGATGGATCTCTATCCTTACTTTGCTTTCAAACCCTTCAAACAACGCTAGTCTTACCCTTTTTCCATTGGTATAGCAAATTCTTTTATCTAGTTGCATAACTTCTATCAAGTTTCATCTTATCATGCCACTCATTAAACTCGTGTTACTTAAGTCTCTTCTTTTTATCTGCCTTTCGCTTAGATGGAGTGGTTATCAGACTACTCCCAACAATCATTAATCAATACCCAATCTTGCATCAACCGACCAACTATTGTAACCAATAAGTTTGAGATCAAGTCGAACATTATTCAGATGGTGCAGTAGTTTATACAATTTGATAACCTCTAAGATGAGGATCCTAATGCACATATTTCCAGTTTTTTGGAAATATGTGATACTTTCAAGATTCAATGCACAAGTCCATTCCCTTTTTGTATTGAAATCTTCTAATAGCTAATTTTTTATAGATTAACTTCACTTCCATATTTATTTAACCATTAGTTGTTAAAGATAAATCCATGGATATTTGGAAAAGATCTCAATCAATTTAAATTCAAAAAGCAACTCTCCTTATTTAGACTAGATCAGACATACTTTAACCCATAACCATCAGATAAGCTTTTGGTTTGAAATTAATGAGGAGATATGCTTAATCAGCAATTTTCCAAATAAGCCTCATATTTAAGTTTTGAAATTGCACAAGATGTTATTTATCCTTATCTTTATCCATATTTGTGTAAATCTTGATTTTACAAAAATTAATTCACTTAAAAATCCCCATTGATCATAATTTCATATCACGCCCCAAAGTGGTAGAGTCGTAACAGCCCCACTGTGTAAACCATCCTAAGATAGAAGTTGGCCTTATAACCACTATCTTAGACCTAATTTACACAAGGCATCCACGACTAACCCGCTTTAAAGTAAACAGTTTGTAATTTAAATAAATCATTTACCTAAGAAAGTGAGGAAATATATATATATACACTATAATTTAGTTATTATAATTATCGTTTACAATATTTCTCCGTAATATACTTCCTAGTTATTACATTATTCAGAAATGAAAAATTCTAAAGTAAAAGCTTAAACCTTAAAAATATATGTTTATTCTTCAAATATTTTTCCTCACTCTCCAAGATCCAGTAGTTGCTAGCTTCAAAGTAGTTGTTTGCTGCTTCTTAGCCAGCACTTGCACAACGTCTATAGGGATGTGAGCAACCACAGCTTAGTAATTTAGGATGGAGGACTTAAAACTATACCATAAACACAACAAAGTTTTCAATCAACTTATTAGATGCAATGCATGTGCAAGCAAATGCCATCGCACGACGTTGTTCGGCCCATTGTGAGATTAGAGAAATTACGTCCACTCTAATCCGGGTTAAGGAGTTACCGTTAATGTAATAGCTCACGACCAAACCCAGGCTTGTGCAATGGAGACCTTGCTCTTCTCGCGACTACCTTCGAACCATTAACTTCACCCTTGCCGTGACCTCCTCACCTGTCACTTAGTTTGACTGAGGATGAAGAAGGAACCATTATGCAATCCTGCGTTATTCCTTTCGAGGGGTCGGTATTTGGTCGGAGAATCCTAGGTTTCCCCTAATGGGTTGCCATGCAAGTTCGATTATGATTACTGGTCGTATATTTGATTAGATCCAGTTTAAGGTGATCATTCATTTCATACCAATCATACAATACAAGCTAGATCAACAAACAGAATCATAGCATCACCTATAATCAAGCACATGCACACAACCAACTATCTAATAAGCACAACCAAGCATAATCTCAAGCCTTTAAAATACAACAACGTATTAATCCCAACTTACCTCGACTCCTCGCTCATTCACTCGAGGTTTGACTTGCTCAGGCTATCGCCGATCATCTCTATAACTCAAACGTGGTTTCAGTTTTTCATATAACTATTATAAGTTCATTTTATTCTATAACGCTTATTGTTATGTTTTATTTAGGGTTTAATATGCTTAATTATCTAGGTTTTAAGTCTTTTACAGTTATTCTAGGTTTGGGGTTAGGTTCAAGTTCGGTTTCCGCATCGATTTCTGAATTAGGTTCTAGTTCGATTTCTAAGTATTGTTTTATACTCGAACCTTAGAAATTCATTTCAACTCATAATGTGAAATTAATTACATTACTTCCCGATCTCCTAAATATCATCATTATCCCTAGTCAGTATTTTATTCTACCCGGTACACTTAAATCCTTATTAGTGTACCGAATTTACTCTTGATGTGAGAAATTTTTACATTTTTCATATAATTACATAAATTCAAGTCTTCTATCAAATTTATTGTACATTTTTATTATTATCATAATATCAATTTTTATTATAATATTTTCTATTTATTATATTTCTAATAATTGTGTATTATGTACTATTACTTATTATGTACATAATACAAATCTAATATTTTTATCACTCTAGTTACTATCTTCCAACATCAATTATCATTTTAAAATGTCTAAATTCATCCTAAAGTAGATTTTACTCCTAATTACCCTAATTTACAAAATTTACTTAAATTTTACTATTTTTTCCTATTACTCATTTACTACATAATTAACTTAATAATTACATATAACACCCTAAATGCTACAAGTATCATACTCCATCAGATTTCAACATCCTAAAACATATACTTATTCACTAAATCAGTAATTAACCATTTAATTACTTTATTATCCCTAAATTACCCATTTTATGCCACATTTTAAGGCCTAAAAATTATCTAAAAATTTCAAAAATTAATTTTCGAAAACGGGCTTCATAGCACTGTTCTATGTCATCTAAGTAATCTACACAAAAATTTTGGGTTCAAAACTACACTTCTAAGGTCATTTATTTCTAAACAGAAACATGCTCGGTTTTGCACGATTTCTTAAGGACCCTATATCATGAGACATATTTTCATCAAAATAATATTTTTCCTAAAAACTATATATAAAAATATTCCATAATAACAAAATTCATAATTATCTAATAATATTTACTATTTTTACAAAATTACACAAAATCGGGCTGGAAATCGGATTCACTGATCTGGGTGGCTCTGACCACCGCTGACCGCTGTGGCCTTATCGGCCGGTTTAGGCGCTACCACCACCGTGTGGTGGTGGTGGCCGTCCACTCCCAGCTGCTCGTTTGGTGTGGGTTCCCTTTAAAGGCCCTAATTATACAGTTTTTCCTATTTTCTCTCAATTTCGCCTCTCTCTATTTTTCTCACTCTCCAAACTGCCCAAATGAGCTCTGTGATTTTTTTCCCTATTTATAGAGCTTTGTGGTAATTAATGTGCATTAAATTAGACAAGACATTGTCTAAATCCCTTAATTTTTGGCTTTTATGTTGTTCTAATTTAATTGGCTGATTTTTTTCTTATTTTCCCCAGCTGCCACGACCAAATTCTGGATCATTCCTTATTTTTCCTGGTTTTTCTTGATTTTTCCTTAATTAATTATGAATTTTCTTTAATTATTTAATATTTTTTTAGCACATTACACATATTTTAAGTAATTACGCGTATTTCTACTTACATGTAAATTCATATATAGTACAAATAAGTATTCTTAAATATTATTTAGGTCATTTTATGATTTTTTGTATACATATAATTTATCTTCAGTGATTCGTTAATTATCGGAATACATTTTACGCATTTTTGATAAATAATGAGTTATATATTTAAAATTTGGAATTTTTATAGTTTTTTATTTTATTACTTATTTTCTTAAATTCAAACTTACGGGATCATTTTTACTAATATTTCTAGCTTTACTTTATAATTTAGGTTCGATCGAGTATTTCAACCGATCGATACCGATCGAAACCTCGAATGGCTAGTTGTGGGGCTTATATTTCATCTTGAGTGAAACGAGATTAAGTGTATTTTCCTAATATACCCAATCTAATAGAGCTAAGCCTTATTGAATCTGAATCTTGATATTAAAAAAAAAATTAAAGTCACGTATTTCCAAATGAACATTCTGAATGACCTTTTGAAGAGTATTAGTCTTTTTTTCTTTGAAGTTTCTGAGCAAGCTTCTGAAATATTATACTACTTCTACTTATAAAGCTTCTGAAATATTATACTGCTTCTACTTATAAAGCCTCTAAAATACTTTCTAAAAAAAATTTCAGACTATTCTCTTTTTCAGTCAAGTTAGACCTTCTAAATAAGTTTCTGAAGACAATTTAGATTTGTGAATTTAAACTTTTTGAGAATTGTTCTGAATGTTTGCAATCTTAATGATTCATTAGCATTTATTGCTTTTTGTTATCATAAAAATATATAAGAGATATCTAACACAAATTATCTTTAATCTTGCACATTATCTCTATGCCTAGATATAATCTTGCAATAACTTTCGTCGACTATACCTAGATCTAATCTTATAGAAAATCTTCTATTCTCTTATAAGATATCAAACTTTAGATTACTACCCATAGAAATAATAACCTAAATAATGAAGCATATATAGTTAAGACCTAGATACCACATGAATATATTTAAATTCTACAAGACTTAGATACCAAAGATTTACTCACTATATATTATAAAATAAGAATCTAGAAACAAATAGTAGAAAATTGTAGGAAAGAAAATCATAAAGTTTAAAGAAAAATTGAATCTTGAATTCTTGATGATTCTCTTGTTCCTTAAGAAGCTCTCTACAATTCATGTCCAACTAGTTCTTCTAAAACAAACCCTAACAAGGCCTTATACAGGAAGTGAATAAAAAAAATAAGTTAGCTGAAAAAGACATGATCGGGGACACAACCGTATCTTTTGGTTGTATTCTAGGTTGTGATTCACGTTTTTTTTCTTTTTCTTTTTTAAACTGGAAACAACATGATTGAGGACAAGGTCATCTATTTTAGTCGTGTCCTAAGCTGTAATAGTTGATAACTAGCTCCAATTTGGCTTAGAAATGACACAGTTATGTCATTCGATTGTATCATTCTTCAAACCTTCATAACTTACTCATTTTAGCTTCGATTTGAGCTAAACTTATTTCTATCTTCTTGTTTTCTCGCGTAGATTATTTCAAAACTTAGAAAACAAAATTTTATTCAATTAAGTATCATTATCTAAAAATAAACTCAAATATAAAGGAAAATCGTCAAAAATCACAATATAAAATATGTGCAATTAGAAACTCATCACCAACATAGAAATAGCCCATTCTCTTCACTAGTGCTTTTAGTAAAGAAAAAGGATGGCAATTAGCTTTTCTACATAGATTATCATGAATTAAATCAAGTCACTATGAAGGGTGAATTTTCAATTCCTACTATTGATGAATTGCTAGACAAATTATCTAGAGCAAGCATATTTTCTATATCGATTTTGCATTCAGGGTATCACCAAATCTGCATGCACATAGATGATGTTTAAAAGACAGCATTTAGGACGTATGAAGATTGCTATGAATTTGTTGTCATGCCATTTGGCTTAAGTAATTCATCTATCACTTTTCAATCAACTATAAACCAGATTTTTTAGCCTTTCCTAAGGAAGTTTGTCATAATGTTTTTTTTATAACATCCTTGTTTATAATAAGAGTGAGGCTGATCACATGGAATACCTTTCTAAAGTGTTGCAAGTATTAGGTGACAACACTTTTTACTTAAAGAAGAGTAAGTGTTCTTCTACCAAGGCTTGTATTGAGTATTTAGGGCACGTAATATCTAAACAAGAAGTGCAACTAGATTCTTTCAAGGTTACAACTATTACTAATTGGCCTCTCCTTACATCTATTGAACAATTGCGTGCATTTTTGGGACTAACTGGTTATTATCAAAGATTTATTAGAGGATATGCCTCTATTGCTACCCTATTGACAAATTTACTAAGGAGGGAAAAGCTTTTGTGGATTGATCAAGCAACTATTGCTTTTCAGTAGCTTAAGGATGCTCTAATGAAGGCTTTTGTCTTGTTATTGCTTGATTTTTCACAACAATCTGTAGTAGAAACGGATGTGTCAAGAATAAGTATAGGGACTATTCTTTTGTAAAGCAATAAGCCCATTGCTTTCTTTAGTAAAAATTGGCCCCTCATCTTTGTAATGTTTTCTCTTATGTGCGTGAATTACATGCAATGATAGAGCCGATTCGTAAGTAAAGGTAGTATTTGTTGGGATCTCACTTCATCATCAAAATTGATCTCGCAATATTAAGGAGATATTGACACAAGTCATCCAAACCTCCGAACAATAGAAATTTCTCACTAAGCTATTAGGTTACAATTATACTATTGTCTACAAATCTAGGTTAGACAATATAGTAGTAGATGCCTTCTCTAGGTAATATGAGGGTGCTACTTATTAGGGGTTTTCAACTTTGGCTTTACCCTTCTTGGATAAATTAAAGGAAGAGTGTACTATTGTGGAGGATTTTAAACATGTGATCGCATTAGTAAAGCAAAGGAATGCTTTGAAGTGGCCACTGCCTTGGCACAATGGTTTGCTATACTATAGATAGAGATTATTTTGAGTTCCCAATTCCTCTCTTATTCCTCATCTCTTATGACAATTTCACAGTTCCTCGAGTGTAGGTAATTTTGGGAAGCTAAAAACTTATAAGTGAATTGTTTTTTATTTTTTATTTTTTGTTTAGGAAGGAATGAGATCCTAGGTAGAAGATTATGTGCGCAAGTGCTAAGAATGACAACAAGTTAAATATGTTACAAGGGTTCCAATTGGGTTACTTGCTCCATTACCTATTCTTGAAAGGATTTAGGAGGATATTATTATAGATTTTATGATACCCTTGCCTAAATCCTAGGGTTTCATAGTAATTTTTATGGTTATTGACTGGTTGTCTAAGTATTGCCATCTAAGGCCTTTGGATTCTCATTTTATGGCTACTAAAGTAACTAATCTATTTGTTACTTCAGTGGCTTAGCTTCATGGGATCCCCAAGACTATTGTTTCAAATAAGGACTCCATCTTTATTAGTCATTCTTGGAAGGAGTTGATCCAATTAAGTGGAACTAAGTTGACTCTAAGTAGTGTATGTCATCTTCAATCAGACAGCTAAACTAAGGTCCTTAAACGCATAATATAACGGTATCTTAGAGCTTTTGTTGTGGACCATCCGATTGAATGGGTTAAATACTTTTCATAGGTAGAGTATGCTTATAACACTTCGTTCCACGAAGGTGCTTAAGCCACTCATTTTGAAATAGTATATGGCAAACCTCTGCTTATTATTTCATCATTTGCTAGAGGGACTTCTAAAATTGAGTTTGTTGATGAGGAGTTGCACATTGACACTATATTACAAGACTTACGGGCTAGTTTGGCTAAAGTAAAGCAAAGAATGAAGTTTTATGCAGAAAACTACTTTTAGTGCCCCGAGACAACAATCTCTTTAGGGAGAAATCCTATTCCACAAAGCATCGGATGAGTTTTACCTTAGTGATTAGGTGTTTGTCATGTTGCAACCATACAAAAAAAATCTGTATCGTAGAATAGACTACTACAAGTTATTTAAGGATTTTTATGGGCCATTTAAGATCTTGAAGAAGATAGGTGATGCTTATGAAGTGTAGTTACTATTGAATTGTAAGATTCACAATGTTTTCCATGTGTCTATTATTAAATTGGCTCATCGGTCTTACCACCGAACTTAGAGGTTGGTTACTTATTGTGGTTCCCTTATCGCAAGGGTCATTTCACGAAGAAATCAACAGGTGTAGTAAGTTTTGATCCAATGGTCTAGGTTACCTACATAAGATAATTCTTGGGAGGACATTGACAAGTTTTGACAAACTTATCCTTAGTACAACCTTAAGGACCAAGTTGTTTTTCTAAAAGGGGGAAAGTTGTTACAGCAACATAAAAAAGGATTATTTAGGAACCAAAATGGATGAAGGACTGCAGTTCACACTAAGACTATTATGGATTATTACATAATAATGCGAATCTTTTTGTATTGACAGTAAAATAGTAAAAATACAATAAAATTACATAAATTAGATTGTATACAACTGTCATAGCAATTGTAATAGAATAGGTAAGAAATATTGTTACAGGAACTATCAATGAGAATAAAAAGGAAAAGAAAATAATAGAAAGGGGAGAATAGATAACCTCTCTAGAAAGATATGGTGTCTTGGAGTGTAAGGCTCACTTAAACAAGCCTTAATCATAACTTTCTTCCTTTCATCACCTAGTAAACACAATAAAATCACTTTCGTTAGAGAAACCCTAATCTCTATTGAGAGTAATGTTTCATAAAGAGGAAAGAGAGAAAGAGATTATCTGACCTAACTAGAGAGGCATGTGGTTGAGAATTGACTAAGGTAAGAATATTATTAACTTGTTAGGGCTTGGGCCAAAGAAATTTAGTAACTAGCCCAACAATTGCACCTAATCTAAGCTCCCAAAATCTTGACATATTAATCTCATCTATCAATACATCGGTTGCAAATACTTATTTCGACTTAAAGAAAAATAAAAATAAAAATAAAGATAAAAATAAGAAAATGAAAAAGTGCCAACATTTGAAAGATAATTGATCAACATTGCAATTAAGATCTGGTGAGCTATCCTCTTCAATAATTAATTAAAATATTGTTTGCTTTTTTTTATTGTTTTGCCCTTATTTGCAATATATTAATCTAATTTTATCTGAAAATATTCATTTTCAATAAACATTCGCTTAATGCATTTGCTTTTAGGCATATATATATGTATATATATATATATCTATATACATATATAAATATATATATACATCATTTTAGGACCATCATCTATTAGGATATACATACATACATACATACACACACACATATGTATGTGTATATTTTTGTATCATATGTATAATTATGTTTTTTATAGGCATATTCTAAAACGTTTAACTATGTAAAGTAGAAACATTTGTTAACTATGCTATACAAATAAAATATAAGAACAGAAACATCAAAACAAGTAAATAAAAAATGGAAAAAGTTTGATCAACAGCCTTTGTTTTTTGGGTCCTTTTCTTTTTCTTTTTCTTTTTTTTAATCTCCTCCGGTAGCATTTCAAGGTTCTTGACCCACCATTCCTCTTTACCTTTATTTCAAAGGATGGCAATGAAGTGAAGACGAACAGATTCTTGTGGTGTCATCTACATTGTTTTCTCTCAATGATGAACTTCTACGCTTGAAATAAAATGCCATATATCTTATATAACACTTAGAAGCTATGTCATTCATTTTGGATGATGGTTGCTGATACACCTAGGTGCGAGGCAAGTTAGAAACTTAACCTGCCCTATAATCGAATCACTGATTCAAGAATTCGTCTTAAAATAAGGATGTTACTAAGTAGGTTGTTATAGCGTATCCAATTCATTTGATCCCTTGATAAAAACCTTATATACTCAGACCCTATAGGATTTAGGTTCAGGTTTTGGGATATAGAATAAAACTCGTTAGTTTTGGGGGTGGATTTATAAAACCTCATTGGAAAACCCAATTCTATAAAAATAATAAATTAATATATTAATTTATACACTGCATGTGTTAAACTTTAATGAATAAGATAAGTTTTTCACTCTCTCTTATGGGCTTACTATCCATCCTAAACTCTCAGCAAAGCCCAAGCCTTAAGACCTGAAGGCTTAACTCATCTCTTATCTTTTTTTAATTTTCAACTCTCATTAGTAACCACTTTTTACTGGTCTGTCTTTTCTTTTCTTTCTAAGTAAACCCTAGTTTTTCACTCTTTTCTCTCTCTCTCCTAGTTAATTGAATATTTTAGGAATAATCTCTTGTTCATCATTAGACTCAAATATACTTCAATGCTTCATATGTATATTCATGTATCAAGCATGCTCCTGGTTTGTACGAATTTTTTTTTTCTCTTATACATGTGACTATGTCTTTCACATGATTCTCTCCTTTCAATGAAGTTTGTCCTTAAACTTTTCCTTTACGTTGTGCTACTGTAAGACTAGAGATTGAGAAATAGACTACCATAGTTTACACGAAGAAAAAAAAAAAACATAAATTGAACACCTAATAAGGTAGGGTCGGGTGGGTTTTGAGTTTTGCAATATAATATTGGGGTGGGTCACAGGTTGGTAAAGAAAAACTTTATAAGATTTTTAACGGGTTTTGAGAACTTTTTAAGGAACCGAGGTAAGTTTGGGTTTTATGATATCCGTTTCGAACCTACTGTGGTTGCATCCTTATCTTAAAACCATCTGTATTGTTCGATACGTCTAAGGGATCCACCTTTTTGATAGATCTTAGATGGGTCATTAAGTTGGATCTGTCTACCTCATAGGTCCTAATCTATTTATAAAATGAAGAAAAAAAAGGTAAAGAACTAAGAAAAACATAAAAGAAAAATAAAATATAAATGAAAATTAGAAATTAAAATAATTAAATAACATTAAAATTGATAATTAAAAAAAAAATATTTTCCATTTATTATATTTGATGTGTTGTCATTAATAAAAATACAACAAATAAACATGTTTTAAAAGCATGTTTGATCTGATATATATATATAGATTTGTACCAAAAGAAATATCTCATTATTTAATAATATATGGGGTAACATTAATAGTTTAAATTATCTAGATTTTTTAAAATATGATATGATATGATCATGATATTATTATATTCTTTATAATATCAACTGTTAATTACACATGGCAACATCTTAATGGGGTAAACTAAGGAAGATTGAGAAAAGTAAATAAAGAGGGTTCATTTCCCATTCAGAATAGTATAATTCAAGTTAAATATAGTTGCATATAAATAAATATACATCTCAATGACTATTTTATAAATGGGCTAAAGGCTACATGGTTCTTAGGTTCCATTTTTTAAGTTTAAAACTTCAACAATTTATTTTAAATTAAAATTAAACTTTTTTTTTTTAAAAAAAAGGTCATTACAATTCATGTGTCTTGAAACTAACTTGAGAATTGCTAGTATCCATGGAACCGGCCTGCTTAGTCCACTGTTAATTTTGAGCTAGTTTCAAACCATGCTTGGGTCAGGTTCTAGGTTCAAATATATTTTATTTATAAGAAGGTGATGTCGTATGCTCATTGTGTTTTATCATGTGTTATACATCAAAAATGTTTTTAAGGTCTTTTTAATATTTACAACTTTTGAGTCAAATGTTATTTGAAATTAGAAAAATATATAATCCACAAATTGCTGTATGGTTAGGTTGAATAGATATGAGGTAGATAAGGAATGAAATCTTAACCAATTACTCATACCTTATCTTATAAATATAGGTATTTGAATTTTAGAATTAGAACATACCATATAGTATGTAAGAACCACCATAAATTTTATATCTCATAAAGCCATAAATTTTTATTATAAAGTAGTTTGTGACAAAACCTTAGGAATCTTTTGTAATATGATTTCTTATTCTAAACCCATCATAAAATAATAAAGTAGGTCACAAACAAATGCAAATTCAATCAAACTCCCTTTCCTGTTTTGTCATAAATTGGAGTATCCATCTCTAGAAACACCCTTCCATGATTTTATCAGAGAAAAATAGAGTTCCCACATGAGAAAAACGAGAATTGCAAAGATCATTTTAGAGTTGAAATTGTGTAGTAAATAAGGAGCTGAAGGTGGGATTTTTCAAGAATGTTTACATTGAAACGGTATTTAGAAAGAAATGAGAAGCGACAACCCTAGTAACTAGGATACGCTTTTCAGGCATTTTAATGGGAAAAAGTGCTTCGGCCATTACTAGTTAAGAATTTTTATACATCTTGTACCTTATATGTCTAAAAGCATAATTTCCATTATGGGAATGTAATGGCAAGATTTTGTTGAGCAAGTTTACAAAAATTGAAACTAAAACCTAACCAATGACGTTTAATATTTACTTAGAACCTACTTAATTAAAGAAGATAAGAGTTGGTTTCATGTTCTAATAAAATTACTTGCTCAACCCTACTACACCATCCACTATTGGGATGATGTGACCTTTTCAACTAGGTATAATAGCACAAATTAATTTTTGCTACGAACAATAATAGTTAGATTTTTTGCATTTATAAACTAGAGGACTTTGTAGACTTAGAGGCATATAAGCTTGTTTTCCTTTAATAATCTTATGCCTCTTATTCAATAGTTTGCTATCGCTTATCAACTTATCTATCTGAGGATGCAACCAAATTTAAAATAACCAGTAGTAATCTCAATATATTTTGTACACCTCACTCTTAATATTTTGGTACTACATATCTGTGTTTTGGATAAGGAGAAAGAGGAAAGTATGTAGAAATTCATATTAGTTGAATGACAGTATAATCATAACTCACAGTAATATGAATACTCAAACAACACAAGTTAATATGCCTCCTTAAAGGGACATCACTATTGAATCTACACATAGTTGAGGATAGATCATCACCTTCCAAGATGGTAAGACACATCTATATTGGTTGAATTGACACGTTAATCCAACAATAAATCACAAACACAAACAGGTATAAAACTCTACAAAAGACAACTTGTTCGAATGAGATGTCTTTAATCCATTCTTTCCAGACCCTTGGAGGGACTTGTTTTAACCTTGTATAGTGAGGATATAGATTTTAGATATTAATCGGAGGTGGGAAAATAGAACACGCTATTCGAGTAGGTTGTTTGAGTTGTTAATTGCATGCTTCATTCAAATCTTGTTCAGGATTCGAAGATCTCCAGTTACATGAGCACATTTGAATTTCGGCGCAATACTTGTTTTCGATATGACATTTTTTTTTATCAAATCTCACAATTAAAATCCATACAACGAAGATAACGTGTGTATGTATATATATAATCTATATATTGGGCAAAGATAACGCATATATTAATCCATATTATTTTCTTCGGATTTGATACATGTCTACCATTTTTCTTAAAAAAGATTACATGAGATAAAATTAATCACCTAATTACCAATGTTAAATCGGATTTTGAAGATCCAATATCATAATTTATAAAAATATCGCATTTATTAGTTGCAATTTAATGAATCATGTATTATTACTAAATCATATTTAATAAATACAATTTATTATTTATGTTGAATATATAATAAAGACAATGTATTGGTATATTGGTTAAGGTGCATGATGTAATGCACCAAGTCTTGGGTTTGATTTGAAATTAAGTGAAAGTGCTATTGTATTTTTGTTTTGTACCCATTAATACAAAGTTATTGTATTCCACAACATTAATACAAAATTATATTATTTCCATAACATTAATAAAAATTTCTCTACTTTGTCCTTTCTATCTTCTGAAAATGCACCGAATGATCGAGGAAAATCCAATCTTTCATATATGATTTCTTAGCAGCATTACAAACATCAATATTATATTCCATAACACATTTTATAAATAGAGGGACAATCATGAAACTCAACGGGCACACAACAATCTGAGCTTATTTTTGTCATCTACCAATTTAAGCGAACTCTTGCCAAATTTTTAATGCATAACACTGCTTGTAAAGCTCGAATCCTATGTCCCTTGAATCTTCGAACTTATATATGGTATTGAGTTGCCTGGTAGACAAACAATAGGGTCAAAAAATCAAAAGCCAGTTTCAAAAGGCCAACAAGACTCTCAATACTAATTTCCTAATTTAAATTGTTAATATTAATAGTTTCGTCCGAAACTGACGTAATGGTAGTGATGGATATTCATTAACATTTTGTCATTCCAAGTTTCCTCAATGTCGGTGCGAAACGGTATGGAAAATTTTTCATTTTTTGATGACTCAAAGACCATGAAGAATTAAAATATTGACGTAAGAAAGAGCATACGTCCAAATACGTTCGTCGGGAGATCTTGCTGACCACATAATATTTATAGGCTGCAAATGGTGGTACACGTACCGTTAGAAATTTAAATATTTCTAATAGTTGGACCTAACATATGTCGTTAATTTTTATAATATTGTTAACACTCATAAAGTAGAAAAATGTTGTTGATCAATGGAAAAATATTAACCATTTCTATATTATTTATTATGGAGGTCATAAAGGGGTAAACTTGAATTAAACGTCCAATAAGAATTTGGGTTTGACTAGATGGTTGGCTCAAAATATCCTCAACCAATTTCATTTTTTTTTTCCCCTTTTGGAGTAGTTCCTCAAGCAGGTCTATACACTTTGATTCTCATAAAGAATCAATGGAGAGAGCTCATCTTAGCTATTAATTACCAACTTAATCCAATAGATATCATGAACATTGAAATTCTATAGATACTCAAAGGCTCCATTTAATTGAGAAAATCTAGAGATTAAAGAAGCAATATTATGCTATGAAGATACTGTTCTTAAAGATCAAATAATACTCAAACAAAGAATAATTCACCTATATAATTAAGAATGGTGAGATAGATAATTTAACCTCCTTTAATTGTCATTTATGTCTCCAAGCCTCTAAAACATTCTATTCTTCCTCCCTCTGAACTCCCTTCTCAAAGTCATCCTTCATGTATCGTCTCCACATTACTTACATGTAACACCATCAACTCAATCTACATATCTCAATATGTATAGTTAATTAAATATGTGAGTATATTAATTTATAATTATCGATGGACCAATAATAAAGAATATAACTTAAGTTCATTATCAAAAATAGGCTGAGTTCCCCCTATTATGTCGATAGTCCACTAACATAACATAAGTCCATTTGAGGTACCTTTATACGGTCAATGGCGAGAAAGATCCATTAACCGCCTAATCAAATATCCAAAGCTCGCAGTCCAAGTTGGCTAGCTATGCTTCCGCAAAATTAATTTTTATAGGTATTTTGCACGATGGATGCAGGATTGAAAGGTCGGGGAGCCATCATTAATATTGTCATTTATATGGTATAGGTGCTATATATTATAAATATATATATATAAATCTATATAATGTTTTATGCAATATATATATAGAATCTTATCTCTAATTTATAATAAAAGTTCCAATGCAATTTAACCATGTTTTACATGATTGATATCTATATGTTATTTCATGATGAAATTTGATTATATTAACTGAGGATATTTTTCAATTATATTGTTCTTAATAATTGGTACTTGAAATAACATGAGAAGATATTACAAAAACTAAATTATTTTCATATTTTCATGAAAAATAAAATAAGATAACGAAAAAGACAAAACAAGACTATACAATATATGATGATATGTTTATACAAGTATCAACTGCTATGGAAACAAATTATACAATGAAAAGAAAATTTATAAGTGAAAGAAGACACAATATATTACATATAATAAAGATTTCAACCTTGTTCCAAATAAGAGCAATGATGATAATGACTATGTCCTTCTAATGATGATGGGAAAACATATTATTTTAATGTTAGAAAAGCTTATAACATTTCATTTTGAGTCTACTATTTTCTCTCTCTCTCTCTCTCTTTTTTGGTCCACCTACGACTCTTGCTCTTATAAAGGATGCTTTGCTTTTACGTTATAATAGTCTTACTTGTGAATGTTGTTGTCATCCTAATTTCACTAGTAAAGATTTTGCTTTGGGCCTGAGAAGTAGGTTTAGCCTTGCAAAAAGAACACGATCTGAAGAGTTATTCAATGCGATTACTCCAATGTTTAAGTCAATAAATTTGTAAGATTAATATAAGAATAAGGTTAAGATAACTCGTGTGTATATGTGTAAAGTATCTTACTTGTTCAGTTCTGAAGTTAGATATATATCTTACCTAAATAGGCAAGTATATATTCCAGAAAGATATGTTTTGAAATAGGAAAGTCATGAGTCACGGTGTGTCTTTGGTGCTTGTGGTTTAAGCTTATTAAGCAAACTATTGAAGTCCGAGGCCACCTATGGTGTGGACACCTCAGGCTTAATTGTGGTACGAGAACTAAGGTCCTAACTTGTTTGTGTCGAGGCCTTGCGTTTGGCTAAGGTCAATTTATTTGTGACTAGTCTTTCTTGATTAAGGCATAGGTTTCTTGAGAATAGTCATGAGCTGAGACCAGTTAGTTGATGGTATGTAGAGGTAGGAATGGGCCTTAAGAGCCCATAATAAAAAAATGCTTGATTATTCACCATAAAGAGAGAAAGGGGATAAGTAAAAAGCTATTATT
Source organism: Lumnitzera littorea (assembly GCA_024138015.1). Taxonomy (NCBI): domain Eukaryota; kingdom Viridiplantae; phylum Streptophyta; class Magnoliopsida; order Myrtales; family Combretaceae; genus Lumnitzera; species Lumnitzera littorea. The sequence continues at coordinate 62,201,433 of JAMXBB010000004.1, read as the reverse complement.
TTCTATCAACAAATCAGATAATTCATTAATAAGTTATAATTTTAAAAATGGATTTAAATAAATTTAAATATGAAAATTTCTTTTCTTTTATTACTAAAAAAAGAAAATTGGAAGACACCAATTAATTTTAAATTTACCCACTACAACTAGTTAAGGTGCTTAAAATTTCAAATCTAAAAAAAATCTATTCAAATCTCAATTGTTTAGATTTTTAAGAGAAAAATAAAATTCAAGGCTTAATATTTATTATATTATACATGCTGGCATTAATTAACTAAAACGAAATATTGTAGTTTGTTGACCTTACGTTGGTAAAGTAATAGCAAGCCTGCATTTTAAAAAATCGATGCTTGTTCTGTAACTAAAGTTGATGGTATCTTTTTGGGTAAAATTGATATGTGGGTTTTCTTCTTCTTTCTAGAGCTTTTGATTGATATATGATCTGTTTAGTAAAATCAATACAACACAAAACGAGTAATCAAACAAAGAAGTTTCATTTTCTCAATTTTCAAAATTTATGTTGTGATGAATATTACTGACTTGAGGCAAACATATGTTTTTAATATATACTATATATTAACATGTTTATTTTTAGTATCCCAATTTGTATTTAAAAGACAAACCTAGGTCATCTCCATTGTAATTGTCCTATCTAATTTATAAGCACATTATCGTTTCTCCTCACTTGACATTGTTGCTCAGTCAAAAAAGCCCGCGACTAAAAAGTCTAAGTTGTTGGCTATACCTAAACAAGAGACGGTAAGGGTAAACTAAATTCTAGTTATTTTCCCCCATAAGCTATATAATTCTTTTATATTTTGTTTAGTATATCGTTAAGAGTTTTTGGTTCTTTCTAGATTTGTAAGGACTATTATAATATTTATAAGAATCGTAAATTATATTAAAGCCAGGCATGATAATAGTAGAATACCTAGGCTGTTTACGTATGGTCATACGGACACTAACTACTTAAGTATTCTACGTATATAGATAAAGAATCAAATAATAAGTATACACTTGCATTATCATTTATACTAGCCATATTTATCAAGTATTATACTTAGAATATTAATAATATATTCTACAATAAATGTATGCTATACTATACTATACATAGTTGGGCTCTTAACGCAATAAATTATCATGAGCTTGTTTAATAGGCTAGTTATAACACTCGGAAAACCATGTCTAATTAGTAATATTTTTTGAAGATTTGGCTTAATATAGCCGAAAACAAGAATTATTGGATTGCTTTTTTTGCTCTCGACCTTTCTCAGTTGTCTTGTGTACTAAAAATAGACCAGGAAAAACCAGAAAAAAGTTATTCTAAGTCCTTTTAAGCCCCATTTGGCCTTCATATACTTTTAAAAAGGTTTAATAAATATTGGGCTTATTCTATAAAGAAATGGGCTAATTATTCTAAGGTTAAAAGAAATCAGGCTTGATTCAAGCCTAAGCTCAAGGGTCCTTAAGCATATGAAGGCTTAAATCTATATTGTCAATGACCAAAAATTGATCAAATGGCTCTCGTTAATGGTTCATTTGGTTTGTTAATTTTGGCTTTATCCAGCAGTTGAGATCATGGGTTAATATATATAAATAAGAGTCTTCTCATCTTCATTTGAAACATTTAAAGTATTGGTAAGCTTTGCAATAAATGTTGTTATCCTATTGGAATGATTATATAAAAGATCAAATACTAAAATAATTAACAACATGTCAAGATCATTATATCCAATCCACTGTCTATTCCTCTTCTCATACTACTCTCTGTTATTATCTCTCAATATACCATTAGATCAAGACTTCTCTAAAATCAACTACACATGCATCACACTTGATTATCATCAACAACAGCTCTAGCATACATAGATTTAATTAAGTATAATATAATAGTATTTATATTTTTGACCATACATATTTATAATATTTATAAATATTATTTCATTTGTTAAATTTTAATTTGAGATTACAACTTAATAAAATTGCGATAGAAGTTACGAAACTTAGAATGAGTAGCGCTTATTCGTTATTTCTTTTATGATTTTAAGAATCGGGTCTGTTAGTGAATTGGTCGAGAATGGTGAGTAGACGAATCAATTAAGCTCAGTAACAGCATGAGTCCTCGTCGTGGTCTACGAAGCTTAATAGTAGTTGGAGGCTGGAGCTAACCCGGAAAGAGGACCTAGAGAGTATGTGAGGTTTATGCAAGTTCGATATGTGTATGAATAGTCGAAATGAGAGAAATTTGAATTACATACATGCTCAAGGAGTCTAGGTTAGTTTGGCCCGAAGGGTATACGGTTCTAGGGTACAAATTTTCTTTGCTTTGTTGTTTTTAAGGGGCTTTACATATATTATTAGGTACTTCGGGTAACTTAGATATTATTAAATTTTTCTCCCTTTCAAAATATAATAAATACCTTATGTCTTTACTTTTTTTGATAAAAAAAAAAATTCGTATAAAGATAATATTGGAAAATCCATTATAATAATTTATATGAGGATAATATTGGAAAATTTATTATGTTTGTTTATGGTATCATTATAACCATATATATTATATAACAAAATTCATGTCGACGTATGTATAATAGTTTGAGATAATGAAAATTGGGCAGTTAGCTTCCTATTAGACATCCTTCTGCTATAAGAAAAGTAATTGCGTGACAAATGAAAATAATTCAAGATTTAGAAGAAGTTCAATGCTAATAGTCTGATAAAAATGTTTTACTAATGACTCCCATTGAAACTTGGATATTGCTGGCAAAGTTTTGGATATAGGGAGCTTTTGTTCGCAAGAAGCACGTACGGATTGGTGTCTTTCAATATTAATTTAAAATTTTTTATTTATCAATTTTTTAAAAATTTTTATTGTTTCTTTCATACAAATTTAATTATATGTATAAGAATATCAAAACAAATTATATTCATTACAAGGATAGACTTAGTATCATATAACTGCAAGGATCGAACTTATATTAGTGGAGTCAATGTTAAAATTATTTATAGGAAAATATTTGCTTATTGTCATAATTATATTGCACCTTATATATATATAAATAGATCTTATTAATAATTTAATCTGCAATAATTCTTAAAACTTAATGGGATGGAAAAATTCATTTATAAAATTATCGACACCCAATTCTTGCTCGGACTAAGGCCCAACTTGCAAAGCCCATCACGAAGGACATCGAAGTCACTTGGTGAATAGTGAGTCGATCCCTTACATCGTAACCTTCTCATGAGGCCAAATTGTCATGCCGAGGTAGGTGCGAGCTCTCGATAAGCTTGTTCTTTATACTACAACTTGGTTGGTGAGTCATACAACACTAATCTGAGTAGATTGCCCACAATCATCAAGCTATCATGAGTTGACCTAAACTCAAGGCTCAACTTGCCCTTGATTAAGCATTAATCAATCTCTTCCTTAATGTCTAAACTCGGTTTTTGTTTTTAGCACCTACTTTACACTACAACTTGTTAATGAGAGTTTGACATCCGTAGTATGGCATGTATACCCGATAACCCTTGCAACTGCCAGGTCTCTAAGCTGCAGATTTAGTGGGATGCTTGACTATAACATATTAGCTACAGTGAAGCTTAATCTCTACCACGAAGCGCACTATATGCCAGTAGCTAGTACGAACAAACCCTAGATCGACATGTATCTAGGTGGCTTGCATAAAAGGAGCTAGGCACCATGAAATAAGGCAGAACACTCTCTCTCCTGAAATTCTCTCCTTTTCACCTACCTCTTCTCTCCTGACTTAAGATCCACACATTACAAATATTACGTACACATTGGGTGAGTACGATCCTTGAGGTCCTTAGTGTTTGTCCCTCCCTTTTTCTTAGTCCTCCTTACTAATTTAAGTATCAAAGGGCCCTGTGGCTACACCTACCAACGGTGTTTTGCATGTTTTGAGAAGTAGGAGATGAAGCCTAAGCATATCCCAATTAGACTCTGCACAAGCCTACTCTTCTTAGTTGATCCATCCACGATCAACAAAAATGATTAAGAGTAATCAATATACTTCATAAGAAGTTAAAGAAGCTAGATTTTAATCTTTTTATTATGCATATGCAACACCTTAGGAACCCTAGTTAGCATTATAATCCACCACATACTCTAACTAACTCAAAGTATGTTAAGGTTTTAAGTCCCATAAATTTCAATAACATACCAAGTTGCCCATACTACGTAAGAAAGATAAGATTTACTTATAAATATCTCTCCATAAGGGAAGTCATCCATAAATATCATAAATCGAGTCTTAAGAAAAAGGGGAGTCTTACAAGCTCCCATACCAAAAAATAACACATAGTTTAAAAAGAAAGTGTACTTACTTTACAAGCATATTAGAAGATAACATAGACTAGCCATGAGAAAATAAAGTCTTCAAAGTGTCTAAGAGTATTAAGATTCTACTAGAGACTAAGTCTCATCTCCTAAAGCATCAACTCACTAATCCTCATAAAAATAAAAATAATCTACCCTTTCCTCTTCTTTCAGCCCATCAACAAAAGGCTCCTCATAAATGACATAATCCTCACTAGTTGTGCCTAAAAAAAAAAGAATGGGATGAATCCCAATATGTAGTATACAAGCACACATGGATGCCAAACAAACCATGTCACATACACTTAATGTAAAAATAAATAATCAACTGGTTGTAATCTTGATTTTTGGCCAACGCAAAACAAATGGGTACTCATAACCCCACTACACCAGGATCTCTTATGTATATAAATAGTTATAATATTATAAGTATTTTAGGTTACTACCATATGGTATGGTGAAGGTCATATGACCAACATTGAGGAATCAAAAGCCATGAAATTTTAGAACTAGTTACATCATCTATAGGCGAGTCCACTAGGGAATCCTTATATATAATCAGCAGTTGCCCCCTTATATTGAAGGATGTGCCAAGACAAGAACAACCAACAACACATGTTATTAGGTCCAAGTTTACTTTAGTTAAGTTACTTTCATTCTAACTTAACATGCACAAGCAGCAACCATGTACTTTATACCTGACTCACTAAACAACTTAATAAACCAGTAAGACAACTTGAAGCTTAAAGGATCCAAGTACTTGACACAAGAGATGATAGATTACACTTAGTCCCTTCATAATTCGATTCAAGTAGCAAATTGTATAGCACGAAACCAAATAGTTAACAACACTTAGTCTCTCTACAATGTAACCTCAATTAAAGTCCTAAGTCCGCTAAGACCATACTCAACTAAATCTAACTTATGATCTTAATGAGTTAGATTACCATTTCCAACTTCCTCTTTTTAGTCTCTTAGAGGGATTACTTTAGTGCTCCTAAATCTCCACTTTTCAGATTAAGGATTAAATCTTTTAGAAGTGTAAAGTCTAAGTAAAGAGTTGGTCGAACAAGAAAGGATGGAAAAGAGGCTTGGAAAACAAAAGAGCTAAGAATAGGGGAATGCATCTGAATGTTACAATGTGTAATGTTTGAACGTTATACTACTGTTAAAGATAGGGACTTAGTGTCCAGGCAGTATGTTGTAATGCATTTGAACGCCTTACTTCTATTTTGCAAAAATTGCAAAACACACTGCTCGAAAATAACCAAAATCTTCCAACTCCTTAACCTAAATCCTATACACTTCCAAGAGAAACCTAGGAAATTTTGTTGCAATGACTTCCAACATTAATCTCAACTACAAACCCTAGATTCTAACTCTAAATGAGCGAAATCTTCATAAGAATACCAAATTCAAGAGTGAAAGTGTAAGAACTTACTTGCAAATGCACAAACACTTGGTTAAACAAGCAAAATGAAGATTAGTAACCACTTTCAATTTGCAAAACATTCAATTTCGAGTTAAGCCCTTTATGGAATCTTAAGTTCTCAACCTCCAAAGCATTTCTTTAATGGAGAATCAAGCCTAACCTAGGAAATCCTCCATGTAACTTAGTTTACTTACTTAAAAAAGCTGCCACTTGAAGAAAATCAACAACCTCCACTTAAAACACTTGAAACTAGTTCACTCTATAAGGAACAAGAGGATTAAGATGCTAGAAGGCTTGATTGCAAATTTCCTTAGGATTAAGTTCAAGAATTTTACCTTATTCCATACTTGTTTGCCACTATTGGGTGAGGTTTAGGAGAGGGTCTTAAGTTTTTGCAATGAGAAGGGAAGATTATGTCTTATTTGGCATAAGTTAGGGTTTTAGATAAAAGGGAGGCAGCTTAAAGTTAGTAAGGTTTTCAGTAACTTTAAGAAATCGCTAAAATGCCCTTGATTTTGAAAACATTTTTGTGGTGTATTATAGCATATATATTGAATGAAAATTAATAATTAATTTAGAATAAATTACATTAATATGTATAACTTGTGTAAGTTTCTTAACAAAAATAGATCAGGAAAAAATAATTAAATAAGAAATTACAAATAAAGCAAAAAGAGCAACTCGACATAGATATAAGTGTTGTACTATTTTTTTTCATGACAACTTCGTATTGTTGTTACATTAACAATACTAAAAATGAAATTTAATATCATTTTGAATGTAAATTATTAGGTAATCAATTATCCAATAATTCACATTTATTTTCTTAACATTAATTGTAAAAAAGTTTACTAAATCAAGTCATATAATTAGTATTATTTATTAATATTTTATGTGATAAGACTAGAATTCTTGTAATGTGGATAATGAAATTATTTTCATGATATTACTTGTAGAAATAGAAATTTAAGAGAATTTATTTAGTCGAACATAATTTGTAATTAATGAATTTAATGTTATTGGTTATTGTGAAAGGGAAAAAAAAATTTCAATACATGCAAAAAAACAAATGCCATTCAAGCAATAAATATATCTTAAAAAGAGTAAATGAGAAGCATGAGATTCGAATATAAAACCTCATATTTGTAAAACAAATACTTAACTACTAAGCCATATTTCAATTTATGTTATATTTTGCTCTTTAAATAGTATATTTAGTGTATATATATATATATATATATTCCTTTTCCAAAAAATTAAAAAGTAAATTTTCCCTAAAATTTTATTTTCTTTTTTGTACAATTTCACTTTTTACATTAATTTCTTTTATCTTAGCTAACTTTTATACATATCTTCTTATATAGGTAATGATCAAGAAATAGATTTATGTCATATGAACATGAAATGGGATACAAATTTAGATCAGATAATGAGAACTATAGAGGCTAAAATATCGATGTAAGAGTTTATAGATTTAACTTAACATTTTTTTCCCCCAAATTGTAATTGGAGTGCTTTTGTATATTCCCACCTTTTACTTTAATTTTTATTTTCTAGCCAACTTATATATATATATATATTCATTTATTTAATATGACGATTAAGAAATGAATTTATATTGTGAAGATGAAATGGTGATATAGATCTACATTATACGATGGAAAATATAGAGGCAATAAAATTGATATAATACTTTATAAATGTAGTTTCAATATTTTTTTTAATTGCAATTGAGATTTTTTAATTTGTATAATATTGAATGAAAATGGGTACAGTTTTATCTCTCTATTTTAAGTTAAGTTTATCTTATATATCCCTATACACTTCAATTGTTACAAGTTACTACACAAGAAATAGAAAGAACACATGATATAAGATAAAAAAATATATAGAGCTAATATATATATATATTATAATGAATTAAATAGTTTCAAACTAATGAAATTTTGATTTGACTCATATTATAATAGTTATTTAATCAACAACCTGGATACTTGCTTGTGTACTCTCATGTTGCTTTGTATCACTTAAATATAAAGCTCAATAAATTTGATTGATGCATTAGAATATAGGAACTTATGTGATTTTGCATTATATGTGGTTGAGGCAAGTATGTGTTAGGTTTTTGTCACTTACTTTCCTCATCCTTTTTAAGGTATTGATGATGCTTGTGTTGATGATTCTTACGACTATCTTGATTATGGCTTTAATGAGGAGACTTACAAAGATTTTAAGTATGATGTTTATTACGAGCCCTAGATTTCCCTATTGTTAGGCTTGTTATGGATTTTGTAAATGAGGACTTTTAAACCTTTTCAGATGATGATGCTTATGTGGTTGAGATACTGAGATACTTGTTACAAATTATTGTAGGATTTGATGCCTTAGTCACTATTTGGTTAATGTTTTTGGGCTTATGCCATGGAAACTATTTTGAGATATATGATTATGAGTATTTTTAGTATCTTAATCTCTTATTTAAGTATCTTCCTTGATTAACAAATGTTTTAACAAGGATTTTATAAAATTAATAAACAATTTCAAGATTATAAAATTGGCTAAAAATTCACTAAAGTATTGTTGAGCTTAAACATATGTTACTAAGTGAAATTATGGAAGATTGTTAACCCTATTGGGGTTTTAGGGTGTAGATGGTATTAGAATAATAAACTGAACCTTTAGGAACTATGATTACTATATGATGAAAATGAGAGTAGAAAATGCTTTAGGCATGTTTACTTGTAAAATTTTATGCATCTTATGCATTGTTTGTTCAATTAAACCATTCTTAACATGTAACCTACTAAAATAATGGTTTAATGACTAAATAATGGATTAGTTGTTATTTTCTTAACATTTAACCTGCTATACATAAAAGTAGACTTTGAATATTGATATGTAAATGAATTTTTTGTTCTCATTGATTTATTTACCAAAATGCTTGATTTGCATGCTTGTTTTACATGTTTCATAATCTTTAGATGGCTAGGAAATCCTTTAGACATGGTGCTTTCCCCCCACTCCCTCACATTGAGGGTGGTCCCTTCTATTGAGGGTGATCTTGCTCTTTCCTCTTCACCTACTTTTAAGCATGATTTAAAGCAGTTAGTGGACATAGCCCATGAGATGCTAATTGTGATTAAAGAGTAGAATGATTAGTTGAGATAATATAGAGCTAAGTTTCCTGTAGTGCTAGTAGTTATTGAGAGGGGTATTACAGATATTCGCTTGCATGACTTTGTGAGGTTAGTCAAGTATAAACTTCACGAATTTAGCTATTTAAAAGTATAACCGAACCCTAGTACTATAGATAATCTTACAAGTTAATAAGGCTAAGTAAGATGAAAATTTTATTAAATTATGAAACTAAATATATTATACGTAATAGAAACCTTAGAAATCTAATTGAAACTTAAATCACGTACGAAAACCTTAAATTATTTTATGCGTAAATACTCGAAATTGAACTTGAACTTAACAAAAACTCTAAAACTATAATTTTAAGCTTATAAAATAAATAAATAAATATAATCTAATAGTAATAAAACCTTAAATGAATATAATTATCAATTCATATACGTAATTACATAAAATTGTTAATGAATACGTTAAAATAACTCATAAATATTATAAACATAATGGGTAATAATTTAATTAATAAATTTCAAAAAAATATTTAATAATTATTATTTTATGATTTATATTTAGAAATTTATAGTTTTTCCTTCTCATTTTTTTTCTTCTTTTCCTTTTCCTTTTTCTCTTTTCCTCTCTAGAATTTTTTTTTTTCCTTTTGGTTGCCACGTCTTACACTTTCCAAAGAGTTTCGATGGACATGTGGAGCTCAATTACTTTTAGCATGTGTTACTAATGTGATAAAAGAGAGAGAGAGAGAGATAAAGCCCATATCTTATCTCATAAATTACCCCATCTTGCTTTTGTTTTTCTTTTACTTTATTTTCTTCTCTTCCCCTTGCAATTCACGTCTGCTGGAACTAGTAATCACACACACTTTTATTTTCAAAACATAAACAAAGTCACACACACTTCTTCCCATTTTCCAAACTGTAAAGCACTACATTCCCTTTTCTTTTAACTTCAAAAGAAGACAAAGAAGAAGAAGGAACAATTTAATAGTCTTTTGGAGTTTGTATTTTGTTAATTTGTGTATGTGCTTTGTTAATTTGTATATACTTTATATGTACATATAGTTAGTAGAAATCTATATATTTAGGAACTCTGTAAATTACAATGGATTTTCTTGTATTAAAATTAGGTGTAAATGTACAAATGCTAAAGTATATTCATGTATCCATACATATTATACTCACTATGTATATATATATATATATAGATATATAAATATGTGTATACCTTATATGTATATTTATGTTTGTCTAATTTCATTACATATGGCCATGTATAACATACCACCAAAATTATATATGTAAATATATATGTCTATATGTATAAAATACTAATATAGTATAGTAAATATATAATAGATATATATTCGTTATATATATGTATGTATGTACGTATGTATATAATAGCATTTTACTGTGTATTTTCAAAAAATATATACATATATATATCTATGACTATGGTAGTATAAACATAAGTATTTGTGTATAATATTATGTATATTAAGCATTTTTAATTATGACCATATATGCATAAGATACAAAAATACAATTATGTACATATATACCCTTACGTATAGCATATATAGTGTATTTATAATTAAATTGCCATAATACATAAGTATACATATACATAAGAGATACGTATATTAATAGTATAGTATATATGTAAATATATGAGTACACATAAAGATATACTATAGTATAATACTAAAATAAGGAAAAAATATATAAGTATATATATAGATATATATATATATATATACACATGCTGTGAGTTTCAAAAAGAGAAAATAGAATAATTAATTTCAAATTTTAATAAAATATAATAATAGATTAATAAATAAAGTAAAGTACTATATATATATATATATATATATGAATATATGTCGTAGAAATTAAGAAAAAGGAAAAACAATGAATTTACCAAATTTGATAAGTATGTAATAATAATAAATATCATTATATACATATTACATAAAACACAAAATAGGAAAAATATTGAAAAATATATATATATATATATATAAATCTCAAGAATGACATGTGGCAATTTCTTTTACTGCCATGTTAGCATTTAATTAATATAATTAAATTTGTAATTAAAAATAATAATAAAATAATTGAAAAATTATTAAACTATTAACAATGAATTAAATAGGTATTAACCCTAAAAATGGCTAAATACGTAAATTATAATTTAATAAACTCAAAAATAATAAAATTGTAAAATATGAGAATTAAATATTTATTAAATAAAAAATATACAAAAAAAGCTTAAAATTATAATTTATAATTATTTAAGTCAAAATAATAAAATTTGTAATATTTTTATACCATAATAAAAAAATGGGGGTTATAACATCATAAATGGACCTTGCTACAAAAAAGTTCATTTAGAAATGATAAAGATAGACTATAAGTTAATAAAAATTATAATTAAAACGAAAAAGTTATACGTAACTGAAAGTTTAAGATAAATTAAGAAAAATAGATAGGAGATTTAAGTTAAATTATGTCTATACCATATTTAGGTTATAGTAGGAAATTTAAGCAAATAATGATAGATATTTAATTAATTAGGGAACCTAGTTAATATTTATAAGCTTTCTTATCTTTTAGGTATCTAATTATCAAGAACTGGAAATTCTAAGGGATTGAAAAGTAAATATTAACCCAAATAAGGAAGTTCTTATGATCTATTATCTACTTGTTGTTTGTTATTTATGTATTGTTTGTTATTTGTTTGCTATTTATTGGTTGAATGACTAATTGCTTTATATGTTATTATCCATGCAATCACTTTCTTAAATTGATAAATATAACTATTTGACTAAATAACTAGTTATATCTATCGCATATCTGTGACCCAATTGGTATATTGATAGAGAGTATTAACTTTGCAGATTTTTTAGAAAATAATTTTTGGTAAACGTTTTCCCAATCTTAAATATATTTTATATAATTTCTGTGAGGGCTTGTAATGCTAGTGAATGATATTTTGATCATTAAGGTAGATCTAGCATAGTATCTCTAATTGATTACAAGAGGACTCACACATTTGTGCCTATAAGGCCTTGGATATATGTTGATAGCGAAAGGACTCACTTTATGTGCTTAAGGGGCCTTTGATATATTAGGTAGATGGCCTTAGTTGTGATCTACCTATATTGATTGTTGTTTTTCGGACTAGGGTAATGGTCGAGTATCGTCTGGTGGGACGTTGCCTCTAGGCAACCTCATGCGGTTAAGGTGAGGTGCTCTGTGTAGATAAGTATGGAGGAAAAATTAATATGTAGACGACGTAAATTTATACCTTCCATGGTTCCGAACTCCTATAGATGTGTTGCCTGTATTCACTACGTATATATTCATTACGCTTGTAGATAGATTACATGTGCATTAATAATGTTTAATAACTTAATTGAATCATAGTTGTGAGGAACGAACTTATTGAGCCATGGTTTGCTCATTCCCCTTTAGTTTTTTTTTTTTTGTAGGTTTTTTTAAGCAAGGCTTAAGGAAAATCTTAAGAGCAGACTACAAACCGGAGATAGGTTTGATATTGCTAGACTTAATTGAAATGTGTATAGATGGTATAGAAACAATTTATGTAGAGAATATTTATATGATAGGATTATGTATAACTTAGAATCTCTTATAAATTATCAAGTTGTTTTACATTATCTCAATATTTAGTATGGGATACTAACATGTCGAGTTGCTATGAGCATCTCTGAGAAGTATTAGATGTCCTTTATACCAAGAGACTATTGGGCAATCTCAAGAAATGTTGCTTTTGTTAGGAAGAAGTGGTATTCTTGGGTTGCGTAATCAGTGGATAAGGCTTACGAGTGGATGACGAAAAGATTGGAGCAATTGTAGAATGACCAACCCTTACTACTTATGTCGACGTGAGAAGTTTCCATAGACTAGTTTCATTTTATAGACAATTCATCAAGAATTTCAATACCTTCGTCATGCCTCTTACTGAGCTCACAAAGAAGAACACCGAATTTAGATAGGGAGAAAGGGAGTAGAGAAGCTTTGCTATGGTAAAAAAAAGATTAACCTTCGCCTTAGTGTTGGTTTTACCTAATTTCAAGAAAATATTTAAGCTGAAATGTGACGTATTAGGCATTGAAATAGGCACTATCCTAATGCAGGAAAGCTGACTAATTGCCTTCTACATTGAGAAGCTCAAAGGGCTACAGTTAAATTACTTCGTATACAGTAAAGAGCTTTTAGCACTGATTCGAGCACTGCAAGTATAGCAACACTATTTACTTCTGAGAGAATTTGTCATATATACTGACCATGAATTGCTGAGGTACCTCCGAAGTTAGACCAAGTTATTGAAGCGACAAGTGAGATGGGTTAAATTCCTTAAAGGATTCAATTTTATAATAAAATATAAGTAAAGAAAGAGCAACGTAGCTGTAGATACTCTTTCAAGGAGATATGCGCTTTTAATCGAACTGTAAACCGGGCTGTTTGGGTTTGTAAGTATTAAAGATTAATACTTTAGGGATCCACACTTTAGACTTATAATCATGCAATGTATTGATAGAAGGATAGTAGATAAGTATCATGTGGAGAATGGTTACTTGTTCCGAGGTGGCAAACTATGCATATCGACTTGTTCTTTGAGGGGGCTGTTGATTAGGGAAGTCTACAATGGAGGACTCTCTAGACATTTTAGAGAAAAAAGGGCCTGTGAACTGTTGAATGGTCGATTCTTCTAGCCGAGGATGAAGAGAGATGTGTACCGAGTTTTCGACAGCTATGCTGTGTATAAGAGGGCTAAGTATCGAGCCGAGCAAGGGAAAGCAATGCTTTTACCTATCTTGATAAAGCCATGGATTGAATTGAGCATAGACTTTGTTCTTGGACTATCACGAATTATTTGAGGCAAAGATTCTATAATGGTCGTCGTGGATCGTTTCAACAAAATAGCACACTTCGTACCTTGCTCAAAAACCAACGACGCTTTGGCCATTACTTCTCTTTTCTTGTAGGAGATTATGCAATTATACGACGTGCCGAGACATGTAGTCTCAGATAGGGATCCGAAGTTCTTGAGTTATTTTTGGAGAACCTTTTTATATCGGATCGGGACCAAATTACTATTCAGTAGTTCTTGTCATCCCCAAACTGACGGCTAAATAGAGGTGGTTAATTGCACTTTGGGATCACTACTCTGAGCTGCAATGGGAAAAAAACTTGGTTGATTAGGATGTTTACTTGCCAGTAGTCGAATTCGTTTACAATTATATAGTGCATGACACCACTAAGCAAACACCCTTGGAAGTAGTCTATGGTTTTAATCTCGAGTTGCCCTTCAACTATACCTTTGTACCTGTACCTACATAAGATGACCTTGATGCGAGAGCTCAAGTACAATCCCTTTAACACATCTATGATAAGGTTACTCGGCACATTGACCAAGGGTAGGACGGCTAAATAATTATAACCAAGAGACTTGGTATGGCTGTACTTCAGTAAGGAACGGTTCCTAAACAAGATGAGGAACAAATTATCTGCAAGAGTTGAAAGATCTTTTAGAATCCTCTAAAAGATCAATGATAATGCCTACAGATCGAAGTTACTTGAGGACTATAGAGTTTTTGACGCCTTCAATGTTGCCGATCTCAGTACATATCACCCTGACAAAGAGCTAAACGAAAACCATTTGGATTTGATCCTAAATCTAAAATAACCCGGGGAGAATGATGAGAATCAGGCTACTGACCATTGATCCGCAGCTAAGCCCAAGGACTAGAGGGATTAGTAAGATGAATCCTCTTGTTCCAATCGACTCATGTAGAGGTTAAGTATCTCCTTGCTGACTCATTCTGCCTACCAAGCCAATTAATTGCCTATTTCTCACATAGAGATAACAGCTTATCTTCATTCTCACATATGCCTAGCCAATTACTTACTCGACCGAACCCTTACCGAGATGCTGAAAGAAAGAGTCCAAACTAACTAGGTTACCTTTGTTTGGACATGCAAACTATCCGTACTTTTTGTCCTTATCTTCCAACGACATCACAAATACAGCATCACCACATATACAGTATCATGTGTAGAATCCGTTGCACTAATTATTACTTCCCTTATATTAGAAAATGCTCTTTTTCCGTTTTGGGTAAATTGCCCTAACTTATGAGTATAATACCCCTGTACTTGTAGCTATCAGAACCAGATTATCATTAATACACTTGAGTACTTTTTCCTTATGTAAACATTACTTGTTTATTCTCAGCATCATTCTTATCTTAACCCTTAGTAAGATTAGGTAGTGAGTAACCTCATTGGACTGATTTGTATGTTATATTGAATTGTGCCGTGGGTCATTAGAAGTTCCATTGATGCATCATATCCTTTATAATTGTTCGTGGGTTTTATTTACTTTTTCATTCGGATTTGTCCTTCCGCATTTTTCCCCATCACTTCCTTTTCGAGTTTTCTGCAAGCTCAGACTTATCCATTGACTGGTCTTATCTGTTCTTGGTCATGGTTTGCACCAAATCTCCTAAAGCAAAAATTTGAGGTAGCTTGAGACATTAAGTTTGATCTAGAACTAAACTAGCCTCCTCTCCTTACCTAAGTTTGCCCCATTTTAGACTCTGCATGCCTAGTCACCTAGTTGCTTAGAAGCCTTATATTCACTAGAATAAGAGGAAGAAAATAGCTCATCTTGGGACTCAGAAACCTTGCTAAAAACTTACTCTCCATGACATCTTGTTGGTAATAAGATTTTTTTTAAAGGGAAGAGGGGTGAGGGGGGAAGGGGGCAAGGTAAGGTAGTGGCAGAGGGTAGTGGTAGGGTTAAGCATCGATAGGTCATTTTTGAATGTGGGCCCTTGGGCCTAAGCCAACCTCTATTTTACTTGGGTCGAGTCTAACAAGCCTAAACCTACCTAATCGGGGCTTTATTCAAGCTCTTTGAGCTCGTCTAATTTTATCATCAAGGCTATTAACAAAAAAGCAAACTCGTTAATACTCGAACCAAGCTTTTATGAGTTTAGCTAATCCTAACAAGAAATGCTATCTCACTCTCTTGTTATTCCAACATGTTGGACTCCAAATAGGTGAACCAACCATACCCATGTTCGATCTAATGAATCAAGGGGATAAGATGAGAACCGTTTGACCAAATTAGGAAAGTACATGGTTACCACTAGCTCGGGTTGAGATTCTTTCCATAAGATCTAAAGCATATCTTCAAATACAATAAGGATATCTAATTAGAATTATCCACTTACCAAGAGTGTCGTGCCAAACCTAACTATAAATACCAATAAACTTAACAGGTAAAGAAATTCAAAGCTCTTCATTTTTTAATCTTTTTTCCTCTTTAAAGTTCTTTATTGACTTAAGAGTCGGAGTAGCCGTATTAGAACCACTTATGGCGGTTCTTCAATCTTATTATCGTTCTTTTTGTAAGGTGCCTCCAATCTGTAGGATCGCAATTGATTAACAACACCTAGGAAGTCAACACATAAACTTGGATGGTTTATAGAGATTTAACATAGTAGACATGAAGTGAGAATCATTGGATCAATTCATCTGCTCTCAACATTTCTTGAGAAGCTTATACATTTAGAATGGCTCTCTATGAGCCTAAATACGGGAGAAGCCTGTGGATAAATCTATCAACATGAGACTTATATCGGCCATCGATTGTTAATGTGATCTAGCCATTGTTGATCGTCCAGCTTTTGAGTACTTAGGCGCTCTCATTTGGATTAATTCCGAAATTTAAAGAGACGTCATTAACTCTTTTTGCACGTGGTGAGAAGGTAGCTGTTCCTCTCCAACTCCAAGTGACCTCCATAGATGGAGTGTAATCTATAATCTGTATTATGAAATGTACAACAATCTAACTCCTGGCTAGAGTATGCACTCTCTAGCGTGCGTATGTCCGGCTGAACCAAACAGAATTAGCAAAAGAAACAGACAAGACACATGCCTCATGCAACAAGAAAAGTGCGAGACCAAACAGCATGAGATTCCTTTCAGGAGCCATACTGGCCTAAAATATTATTGTACCAACCCGACCATCATTATTCTAATCTCCATTGATCCAACGTTAAAAACAATGATCATTCTTTGTACTGCGATAAAATTCAACTCAAAATCTATCTATCCAATCAAAATAAAAACCCAATTCCAGAACTCATCAAAATCCCTCTCACAAAATGGCCTTACTAAGTATGTCAATTCACTTGAACCCACACCCTTTTGTCGTTCGACCCAGAAAGGCCGCACAAAACACAAAACCCAACTCAAAGTTCTCTCCTTTACACATGAAGATGTCAGTTGCTCCACCAACTTCAACACCCACTAGTCTAAAGTTCCAGAATTTTATGGAAACTTTCACAGTCGATGTTCATAATGCAGAAAGCAGACCCTTGAATGTCCCTTTAATTGCTCCTTTTACAATTGCAAGTTCAAGACTTGAGAGAGTAGAGAATGTTGCCATTAGGATTGAGTTAAGAAATGGGTGTGTTGGTTGGGGTGAGACACCTGTTTTACCTTGTGTGACTGCGGAGGATCAGAGTTTGGCTATAGAGAAAGGAAGGGAAGTCTGTGAGGTGTTGAAAAAGAAACCTGAGATGAGTTTGGCTTTGGTTTTGGAACAAATTGGTGGGATCCTTCCTGGACATGAGTTTGCTTCTGTAAGTTTGGTTGGAATCCCTTTTTCCCGAGTTTTTGGAATGTGAATTTGGCTTGTTCTAATCATGTTTATATTGAGAATAGAGAAGTAGTTGGGTGGTCAATACCAAATATGTGTAACCTTGGGCAATCTTTTTGTGGACCTGGTTAATGAATACCAATGGCGAACCGATGGTTATAAATTTCAAATTATATCTGGGGCAAAAATATGGAAATTGATATTATAATTTCTTTACAAGCCTATTTTTCAGAAATTTTGAAATCAGAAGCAGCCGCCCTCACCCGTGTTCCCTATATCTGTCACCTAAGTGGAACTTATTAGAGCAAATTGTTTGTGTTATGCACGGGGTACAGTACCTGATATAATGCATATGAATTGAGCCTACATGAGAATTTTTTGTGTCATTCAGTTGGAAATGCACACATTTTAGTACGTAGTTGGCATGGTCCAAGATTGTTGGGAGCCGACATAATCCATGATTGAGGATTATGTAGCTATTTATCTAGAGAATAAAGTTGTTCATGGATGGGAAGTAGAAGTTTAGGTGGTCTTTTTGCTAACATTGTTTCAATGAATAATATGAAGCACCATATATGTGGTTCCATTTTCTTTTGTGATGTTTCTTATTCTATTTGTCAAAAAGTTAGTTCAGGACCACCTAACATTTGCTTGGTGGATGGTATTCTCCTGTAGTATTGCTTAGTTTACCGGGCATAAGAAAGAATCATCTTATTTGTACTGGCATAACCATGACTGCTTGTTTCATATTGTCCCTTTAGGAATGTTAGCGGCTATGTAAACACTAGCCACATTGTCTACTAATGAAATGCCTATGATGATAGTCATAGGTCAGCTTAATCCTATTGAAAATTTATAGAAAAATTTGAAGTATTTAAGAGGGAATTTTAAACATTAGAAGGGTGTTAGAGAAGAAATTGGGTGGTCCATGGTGACAAAAAATTGGCGCCCCACTCTGGAGTCATAGTCACCAGGTACTAAGTCTGATTCATATGCTTCAGTAGATATAAATCCAATGATCCAACAGCTTAATAATGCCTGGAACACCCACTTTGGTTGTCTGAATATTCATTAAGGTAGTACAAATAAGTTACTAACCTTTTTGGAATGCAAAAAATTCATTTCTACTGCTTCAAACTAATCATGCACCTTTTCTTATACTATCTTGACAACCTGATGGAGATGCAGATATGTTATTTCTACCGTTTCAAATTAATTGTGCACATCTTAATTCTTATACTATTTTGAGAACCCTATGGAGAAATGTTGAGCTTTGTGCCTAGTTATGGTTTGATTGAGATATAAATTTGGGTATTATAGGTTGTTTTCCAACTACGGTGCAATCTGGTTGGATGAATTAAAACATGCAGGAGTAGATCATATCTAAACAATCGTGCACTTGAATGCATATTAGCCCTCTGATTGATGCTAGTTTCAAGAGTGCTTGTAAGATTTAAGTACAGCTAAAAATTGATCTGTTGTTCTACTCATTCTCTTGATTGACTGCAGATATCACAAGATTTTCATTGTTTCCTACTTATCTTCACAAAGCTCTGTCTCTTAACTAGTTTTGAATGCTTAAAACAAATGCACTAACATGAAATTCTAGTTGGGTATCTTCTGCTCCATTTGCATTCTTGCAGAACTAGTAACTTTTTGACTCTAGGAAGAGATGATACACTAGAAACTCTTTCCTTGTAGCTATCTGCATGAACAGTAATCACTTGTAGTTTGATGCAATCCTAGACAGTGGCATATAGAAGAATGTGGTCATCATTGTGATTTAGCTATTAATTATCATTTCACCTCTTGAAGTTTTGGCTGATTCATTATAAGTTGTATGATTTTTAGCTAGACCCTTCAGATGTTCTGGTGTTAGGTTAATTGGCTAGATTTCAAATGAACCTCTTATATGATCTGTTTTACAGGAAATGATTTCCCCACATTACCTGACTGCCTGGTTTTTTGTATTCTAATATTTATTTCTTTTCATCTTTTGCAGATTAGAGCAGGATTTGAAATGGCACTGATTGATTCTGCTGCCAACAGCATTGGCATACCACTGTGGAAATTATTTGGTGGAGTTTCAAACACCATAACCACTGATATTACAGTTCTGTATCTAATTTGATGGTTCTCCCTACGTAAACAAAATCAAATGGCATATTTATGGCTTGAAAAGTTCAAAACAATTACATCACCACTGATTGTACTTACTCTGGCAATGTATATTTGCAGATTCCAATTGTTTCTGTGGGTGAAGCAGCTGAATTAGCTGCTAAGTACCAAAAACAAGGCTTCAAAACTTTAAAGCTTAAAGTGGGAAAGAATCTGAATTCAGATATAGAAGTCCTGCAAGCAATACGTGCAGCTCACCCTGATTGCTTATTTATATTAGATGCTAATGAAGGGTACAAATCCTCAGAAGCAATTGAAGTTCTTGATAAGTTACATGGTAAAATAACATAGAGCTAACTTTGAATGTCTAATATAAGCAAGCAATGAAACTCAATATTCTTTTCCTTTTTCCACTTTTGTTTGGTGTGGCTGGCTTGAATTTTATGAATTGCTTTTCTAAATAATATGAGAAAACAATTTCTGTAAAACACCGCATTTTATTATATGCGGTGGAAGTTGTCTATCTTACTCAGCATTCTTTTTTCTTTTTCTCTTTCCAGAAATGGAGGTGACTCCTGTTCTCTTTGAACAGCCCGTTCACAGAGACGATTGGGAAGGTCTTGGACATGTCAGTCACCTTGCTAGAAACAAATATGGTGTATCTGTTGCTGCTGATGAAAGCTGTCGAAGTTTATCTGATGTGGAGAAAATAGTGAAAGGAAATTTAGCCAATGTCATTAATATCAAGCTTGCAAAACTTGGGGTTCTGGGAGCCCTTGAGATTATAGAGCTTGCTAGGACCTCGGGTTTGGATTTGATGATTGGTGGTATGGTGGAGACTAGGCTAGCTATGGGGTTTGTTGGTCATCTTGCTGCTGGATTTGGTTGCTTCAAGTTAGGTTTTTTGCTTTTTATGTTTTTCCCCCAATAGTTTGTCATCAGATATCAGATAGATTTATGTTTTTAGTCTGGCTTTTTTCCTTTTGTTTCTTTCCCACTACACTAAGAGATTGTGTATATTTTCCTGTATAGGTTTGTTGATCTTGACACTCCCCTGCTCCTATCAGAAGATCCAGTTTTGGGGGGATATGAAGGTATTGGTCAAGCCTGTTTAATCTCTATGTGAACTACTTGAATTCCGGTTATCAGCTTCTATGATAGCATATGAGCTGCTTGAGTTTGATGTGTGTCTATGAAGTAAAAACTCTGCAAAGATATTAATAATAGCGATTTTGCCTTTTCTTTAAACAGCCTCAGGTGCTATTTACAAGTTCAAAAATGCTAGAGGCCATGGTGGTTTTCTCCATTGGGATAATATCGTTTGGTAAGTCCCTATGTTTTAAAATGTTGAATGTAGAAGTAGAAGTCTAGCCGAAATCTTGCTAGAAACAAATAGTCCTTGGTCCCAGATTTTGCAGGATTACCATTGGCTGCATATCTCATGCCTTTTCTTACTGGTGTAGAATGAAATTGGTTTCTGTCTGGATTCAGCACCACTATCCCTCTTTCCAGAACCTTACCTGAAAATTCTCTCACATACTTAAGTTTCATATAGCTAGCAATAGGCAATTTGCTGGTATATTTTCCTTTTTCTTTCTTTTCTCCCCTTCTCATTAGCTTATTCTTCTCATATGTGATATTTTTCCGACTGCAAAACCATTTATCTTAATATAATTGATAATTATTATATGGCCTTCTCGTCTTTCCACATATTATGGGCTTTAGACTTGAAAGCTCTGTTCAGAATGATCAATGAGAATCATACTTTTGGGCTGCCTAAATTCATGAAAGCTAGGAATACATCTAAGTGTGAAATGATACAAAATTGCAGGACTTATTTTGCAAGATTTTTAACTGTGGCCATGCATATAGCGTCTCTCTCTCTTTTCATTTATTTTTTGGTGCTGATACAAATAGTTGAATTAGGTGAAGTGGAAAGCAGAGGGATTTTCAAGCAGTCTGTGGGAAAGTTTTTCCTCTATCTAAGCACAGGATGGACTTGCTTTGGAATCTTCACTTCTTTAAACTTTTCCTTCCCCACAAGTTTTGAGAATTCCAAACTTATGATTCCTCAACATCCTTCATTTGTTTGTAGATATTACAAATGTGACTACTTCAACTCCACTGGACTGATTCATCACAGAGATCATATGATCCTGCTATGTTGCTCATGCTTCTATCAATGTGATGATAGCTGAAAGATTTACATTGAACAACTGGCTTTTCAAATGTAATACATGGAAGGGAAAAAACTTGTTGCTGATTGCTTTCAGAGGTAAACACAATCTTAATCTAGCAATGTTCGATAACTACTTCTCTCTATTCCTCTTTCAGCAGTTTACTTCTACCCGGTGTCAAGAAGCTAGACTATGACATCAGTGAATGTATTATCAATCTTCGTCTCCAAGAAGGTGTAATATTTACTGAATAATCTAGTGCTGTATATTAAAATTTCTTGTTTTTATTTTTCCGTGGGAAATCCTATGTTGGCAGCTGAGCTTTTTATAAATATCCACATATTCATAAGAAGCTACTTTGTTTTATGAATAATCCCAGATGCCTTCTGCTCTTGACTTAGCATTGCTTCTTCTGTAAGATCAAATGGCTGTTGTGCTGGGGATTGGCCTGATCAATTTGTTCTGCCCCTGATCAATTTGTTCTGCCTTTCCTTTCCACTTCTTAATTGGCTTTCACAAAATCTTGTTTCGTCAAATTAACCAAACAAACTTTAGAGTTGTTGTACAGCCATCTGTATCCTCTAATCCTTTCTTAATCCTGATATATTTCATGAACTATGGTTTGCATATGTTACCTTGTGAATAGGAAAGTGAAAGAAATTAGGCTAGAGGTCTAGTGTTGCAGTGTTTGTATAGTATTTCATCTGAAATGAGGCATGAGGATGAAAATTTATACCGGATTACATTTATGCAAGTAGATAGATTATAATCCTAATTTGAAGCTTATGCTTTGTTTCTTAAGACGTTCGATTGGCCATTTGATTAATTTGGAAGTCATGTCGGTCATTCTACTGGCTAAATCTATTATTATTGCCACTATTTTGTTATTATTGGATAAAACCTAAAATTTAGTGTGATACTTTTGTTTACGTGTAATTTAGCGTGAAGTGTGTTGTGGATGGACCAAGTCTATAATGGGGTAATAGGTCAAAGCTCAATATAAATTAATCAAGTTGTGTTTAAGGGCTAAGCTAAAAGTAGCCTTTAAGGGCTAAGACTGATGTAATATAATGGTATGAACATGGATCTCCTAAAAGTAGCCTTTAAGGGCTAAGACTGATGTAATATAATGGTATGAACATGGATCTCTTAAAAGTAATGATTAGGTTTGATTCCCTTCTCTCCAAAATTGTACATGCAACACAGTTGCCAAAAAAAAAAAAAACAACTTCAATATCGTGGCTTTCTTTGAGATGATTATAAAGTTTTAGGTCTGACCAATTTGTAAAAGAGCTTGTTAGAATTTTCCTATATAGTTTTAGCCTTTTTTTATTAGCAAATTTAATGTTGGCAACGTTTGTGTTGGTGATCTGGCTTCCTTCAATACTTCATGTTTCCTGCACCCATTATCGTTGTGACCACTGTGAATTCAATTAACTTCGTTCCGAATGCAATCTATCCATGATTACTGACTATCTTTGCTTATAAATAACCTTTGATGCATATTCAGCTAATGATGGTAGCATGTGATCATTCTTCAAATCCCAATCCTCTATTTAGAGTTCCCTCGTATTTGTTATATTTCAAATTAATTTTGCCTTCTTGTTTGGGTGAAATCATTAAACAAACCGAATCAAAGGATATAGGAGTGGGAATTAAACACATGAAAATCTCCAATACAGTATAAAAAAATCTTAAGAGAAGGAAATGTAGCAATTCGCTATAATCAAACAGGAATAAAAGTAAATTACACCAATTTTTAAGCGACTCAAAAACTTCCATTTTAACCTCGTGATATTAGTGAATAGTGAGAGTATCTCTCCAACTACAATAATGTGTAACCCAAAAATCTGTTTATGAAGCTTTCCCGAAGAAGGAACCGAAAAATGTGGTAACGAAAACTCGAGATAAACAAACATTCAAACAAATTGCACTGGGGGTTCTCATCAAATGAATTATACTTCGGTCGAGTAGCCTCTCACTTGGGTGTAGGGGTTGGTATTCACTCTTTGCAGTCTAATTTACCCCACGTTTGGTTTTTCAAGCATTCAAACCAAATTGGTTCAAATTTTTCTAATGAGAGAGCAGTTTGGTTCGTGATTCAAACCATGACCGCAGAAGAAGAGGCTGATAAAAAAACAATAAGGGGTTGATTAGAAGCATCAGGAGGCTATTCCAAAGTATTGGGGTTTTGAGCAGGATGCTTAGAAGTATCAGAGGGATGATAAGTAGAATCGAAGTGTTGGTACGAAGAAACGAGGGGATCTGATCGTGGAGTAAAACTAAATGGTTATTGCTCAGAAGAATGAGCGTTGAATAGAAACAACTAGGTGACTTAAAAATGTAGGAGTAGGCTGCATGCGTTCAATATCATGCCAAAAAAGACAATCTAGTTGTTCCTCTCCTCGAAGTCGAGATCTTAGAACTGAATAATAAGCATCATCTTTATTGAAGCAAATTCCATAGAGACAAGGACTTTTTTCGTGGAGGATGATAACAACGATACTTCTTTTGAGTATCTGAGAATAAAAAAAGAAAAAAAGAACAAAAGCATTTAACAAACGAGGCCTAAGTTTTGTTTGATGGTTTTTTACAACTATGTACATAAGCTGTACAACCAAAAATTTCGAGAGGCAAAATGATTGTTAGTATACATGATAGAAATAATTCATTTTAAAAATTCAATTAGGTGTTTGAGGTGAAAAACTCGAGATAAGGTTCGATTTATGAGATAATAACCGTTATTAGAACAACTTCCACTTGAAAATGAGATCATAAATTATGATGGAACAAGCAAGCACAAATAGTATTAAGCGATTCACTATTCTTTCAAAATGTAACTCCATTTTTGTTGTGGTACATTAGATAGGAAGTTTCACGAATTAATCTTTTGCCTAAACCCCCTTATTTTCTCGGTTTTTCTTTATTTGTATTAGTCTTTAATGTGTAAAATTTATAAGTAAGGCCTAGTCCATTTCCAAGAATGTTCTCTAGATGTCTTAAGAAAATGAATAAGTAGGATGGATTCAAGCTATCTATAGATGGAGGTCTCCTCTACATAAAGAGATTCTCCCCTAATTCATATGCCTTCTAAGACATTTGAGATTATGCTCTTGTAGAGCTTTTCTTTTTTAATTTTCTATCTTTAATGTGCATGAATTTCTAAGTGTTCAAAGGAAATGTTAACCTAGCCTTTTGACAATGATGTAGAAGAGCTTAAGTGTCACATATGGTGTAATTAGAGTATCTCATACGTGAAAAATAGAATCAAAGCAAACTTTTGATCCAAAACAAAGGTAAATAATATTCTAACGGTTTTGCTAAATACATTGGATATTGTATGACTCTTTTAGTCCATGACTTTGCTATTTAAGGAAGGACTCAAAGAAGCAAAGCATTGATGAAGGCTAGAGTAGCTAGAGTTGCGCTGGCTATGACCAACATGATGGACTGTGTTTAAGCTATAGAGGATAGCTTTGGTAACTTGTGGAATAGCTCTTAAGGGAGATGTTAATAGCCTTGAATTGGATTGTCAGTGATTTATAGGGGTTGAATAAGGCTATAAAAGAGATGGTAATGTCCTTAAAGAAGGAATTAGAGGATTCATGGACCTAAGTCCAATAGTTTAGAGGCTGGATGTAGGTAAAGTAGGTAAAGCATGCAAGACAACTATAAGAGTGAAGGTGCAAAGGCTAAAAACTATCATGGGTCTAGGAATGCTAAAGAGAGAGGAACTTTCTTTAGAGTATCCAAAAGTACTACGATCCATTCAATATACTAAATGATGTAATGAGGTTGAGGGTGGCTCTTAGTTTCTAGATGATGTAGCCATATTATAGTGTTAGATGGTTTAATGGAGACAAGTGGGGAGCTTATGCAATTAGAATGTGGGAGGAACTTAAGGTTAAATTATAAGTCCAATTCTACTTAAACAATACTAAGAGAGAAGCTAGGTTTAAGTGAGGCGGTTGGAATATAAGGCATCTATTAAATACTATGTATTGGAATTCTCAAAGTTGCTATTAGAGATTCCTAACATAAGTGATAGGGATGCAATATTTGTTTTTAATGATAAATTGCAAGGGTGAGCCAAATGTAGATTAAGCGGCAAGGAACCCACATTTTGGTGTAAGCTATGGCAATAATAAAGGGCCTAATAAAGTTCAAGCCAACCGAACATCCCAACTCTAAGCTAGAGATGGGGACTATGGAGAAGGTTAAGGGATAGCTAAAAAGAGATGGAATTAAGCCTATAAAGGAACTAGATGACAACAAAACCATGCAAGTTATGTTAAATTAATCATCGATTATGACCCTCTTTGCAAATCTTATAAAAGCATGGATAATTTGATAAAAGACTTAAATTATCTTTATAACACTATTTTTTTGCATGATATCTTTGTAATATAACTTGATTAGATTGAGTTTGAAATTCTTGAAAGAAGTAAAAGGGAACAGAACTGTTTGCTATATCTTAGTATATGTTGTTCAATTGCTTTAGTTGCATTAGGTGTTTTGTGATTGGTAATAGGTCATGGACTGTAGGATGGTTGTCCTTGGACCGCCCGGCTAGTTGCATCAAGTGCTCTATGATTAATAGTAGGTGATAGATTGTGAGATTGGTTGTCCTTAGACCGTTCGGTTGGTTGTTGCAAGGCAGTAGGGTGTGTTGGACCTTACAACTGGTTGTTTGAAGACTGTCTGACTATTGACCCCATTTAAATGAGCTGTTTGGCTAGTCCATATAGAAAAGAGCCATTATAGAGCATTAAATGCAAGAGAAGTGGATCAATAGTTAGATTTTCTTAAGATGTTATAAATACAAATTGTTTGTAGTTGAAGGACATGAAATAGAGTAAAAAATTTGCAATTATTCCTTTTGTTTACTTGCCCTTTATCTCATGTACTTAATTTGCTAAATCATTTGTAAACTTTAGTATAGTGCAAAGTGACTTATAATTGCAAGAACATTGAGAGAGTGTACTATACTTGCGATTGAGTTTATGTTGTGAGTTGAGATTGTAATTTGTGTTGAGAATTATTATGATTGAGAATCTTGTAAAATTAAGATTAGGTGAGTTGTAAGTGTGAAACCTATATAATCAAGTTTATGTATATATAGTTTTTAAAGCTTAGATTGAGAAATTAATAAAGTAGTATGAAGTCCTTGGTTGGAGGCATTGTGTCTCCGTGGAGAATAAAGGGCGGTTTGAACTTCATATTAAATTTGAGCTTGATTTTCTCTATCCCTATCTCTTTTTCTTTTTTTTTTTTTCACTTATTATTGTTTTATTATTATCTTAATTGTACTCATTGTTACTTTATTGTCTTGATATTGTATTCATTTAGTTACTTAAATTAAGGAATTGGTATTAAAGTAAAATTTGGGCATTGAACTCAATTCATACCTCATCCCCTCTCTTGAGTTCCTAGTGTAGTACTTCAATCGGTATTAGAGCAAGGTCTTTAAATTTATTGCTTAACCGCATTTAGAGTAAAGATTATGGCATTAAACACACTAAGCTTTATAAAAAGGCAAGCTATAAATAGATCGCCACTCTTAACCGGGAATAATTATCCTTATTAAAAATATACGATAACCATAATCTTAAAAGCACAAAATAGATTATTGTGATAAGTAGTTGATAAATGAATATTTAAGATAGAAGGTAAGGAAGAAAACGGTTATATTGAAAATGATTGGAAATTATTTGATTTAAATGAAATAGCTATGAATATCTTGCATTATGCCATCAATGAACACGACTTTAATAAAGTTTGTACATGTAAGAGTGTTAAGGAAATTTAGGAAGAGTTAAAATGCACATACGAAGGAACTAACCATGTTAAAGACACAAAGATAAGTTTGTTGTAGCCAATTTGAAATTTTTAAGATGGATTCTAAAGAAACAATTAATGAGATGCATGATAGGTTCATTAACATAATCAATCTTTTAAATGTTCTTAGTAAATCATTTATTAATCTTGAAACCAATTCCAAAATCCTTAGGTTTTTATCGAAGGATTAGAAAGCTAAAAGAACCATAATTGAGGAAACTCATGATCTTAATACAATATCAAATGAGCAACTTCTTGAAACTCTTAAGACTCATAAGATGATTAAGAGGTAAGGAGAAGAGTCTAAAAAGAAAATAATTACTTTAAAGGCAACTGAGGAGAGCTTAAGTAGTGATGAAAGTGAGGACGATGATGATGTGGCTGCGATCATAAGAAATTTAAAAAATTCATGAAGTTTAATAGGAAGTTAGCAAAAGACAAGAATGAAAACTTATCTCAATCAAGAAAGGAGAAAAAGGAAGTAATCAAGTGCTATAATTGCCAAAAAAAATGGGTTACATTCAACAATATTGCTTGGATCTTAATTAAGCTGAGAAAGGAGTAAGGAAAAAGGCTCTGATGACAAGTTGGAGTGATAGTGATTCCAGTGACTTGGAGGGATAAATGTGCTTTATAACAATGGATAATGAGGTATACTCTACTTCAAATAACTCTTTATTTGATGGGCTCAAAAATATGTATGATGAGTTGCTTAAGAAATTTAGTAGGGTTCAAAAGAAAAATAAGATGATGAAACAAATGATGATTGAAATAGGAAGTGAATTTGGCATGTTTAAAAACGAATATAATAAAGGGGATGATGCCAAAGAAAGTTTAGAGGAGGACAATAAATACTTAAGACTAGAAGTTAATAATTAAATAGAAATAATGAAGAATTGAATCTTAAGAACGGGGATTTAACTAAGGAAAACGATAAATTAAAAGAAAAGTGTAATTCTCTTGAAACAAAAGTTGAAAGTATGAAAAGTGAAGATGCTATAGTTGATAGGCTAGTAGAGCTTCAAATTGAAAATGCTATCTTAAAGTTTAACTTAGATGATTCAAAATAAACTATAGCTAAGTTCATGAATGGAGAAAAAAATTTGGATAAGCTCCTTGGCTTTCAAAGGTAAGGATTGAATAAAACTAGAATTGGCTATAGTTATAAAAGCAACAACTAAGACTTATAACTATTACGGTAGAAATGACCATATTGCATATACGTGTACAATACGTTGCAATACTAATTTGAATTATAAAGGCAAGGTAGTTTGGGTTCAAAAAGGACAAGGGTATATCATTGCTACTAATCACATAAGACCCAAATTTGCATGAGTACTAAAGAAGCAATTATACGTTTTTGTAGAAACTTCAGATGGAAGCAACTTAAGAAACTCAAATGGAAAATACTTAAAAAAAATTCGAAATGCCTCCAATATGGTATTTGATTTAAGAAACTCATTCAAGTAGTCTCTATAGAATAACTAACATATTTTGTGTGTACTTAAAATTCTCTATGCTTATTAGGCTTTCATGTGCACATTTTTACCATATCTTAGACTTTATGTCAAACATGTGTTCACACATGTTTAAATGTGCTAATATCTCATGCTTAAATGGTTGATTTAATATATTTATGAAACTATATAAATTTGACATCTCCTCAACTACATTTAAGCTTTCATGAGCATTTGGAAACTCATCTAGCATTTTTACAATTAATTGCTTTTCAAGCCATGCTTACACTCTCACCATGTTATAATATAGATTTAAATCTTGGAATGAATAATTGTAAATGTCATACATTTTGTGTACATTTGAAGTTACTCATATATGTTTAAGATCATATGCGCACAATTTTGCTATACCTCGATTTTCATGCTCAAATTCGGTTTCTGCATGTTTAATTTTATCCATAGATTATGGTTGAATGATTGATTTGGCTTATTTTCGTTTTTATGTTAATTGGACTCTCTTAAACCCAAATTAGGTTCTTATTGATGTTTAGGAAGTCACATAATTTTGCTCATTTGCATACTATATGTCTTAATCATGCTATCTTTATGCCTATAGATACTATTGAAACTTGCTTAAAGTACTAACTTGTAATGAACTTAACTTAGTATGCATGTTTGTCATTAAACTCAATTTGTGCTCTAAGTAATTGATTTTGATGATCTTAAGTAGTGATTTTTGGATAAAATGTCTTTCCCTTCTAATCAAGTGGCTTACAACATAATATTAGGTCTTAGGAACATGCTTGCATAAGCTTCTTGCATAAATTTCATCATTTGATATGTTTTGTATACAATTAAATTCATACTTACTTATTGAAGTTCTCCTATTCACATCCTTCTCATTTGATGATTTCAAAGTTGAATGAAGGCTCTTACATGCATATTTTAACTT
This sequence comes from Lumnitzera littorea, assembly GCA_024138015.1. Lineage (NCBI taxonomy): Eukaryota > Viridiplantae > Streptophyta > Magnoliopsida > Myrtales > Combretaceae > Lumnitzera > Lumnitzera littorea. The sequence goes on along the minus strand of JAMXBB010000004.1, from coordinate 62,171,267 downwards.
ATAAGTCATGTTTAAATGATTGAATTTACTTTATTGTAAGTTAATGTGTTTTTGGCACCCTTAGACCTCCAAAAACTAAGCTTAAGCTAAACATTTAGAACATCCTATTTTAATCTAGCCTAAAATGCAAGTTATAGTTGTCAAACATGCTTCATCTAAGCTTATATAATCTGTTGGGATAAGATTTGTTCGAATACTGTGAAGAGTCCATGAGCTAAGTAGAAATTTCAAGTGGACAGTACAATCTGTATGCAATCATGCGGACAGTTTAATCATACTGTTCTGATAGTTGTTGTAGAATTGGCACTACTAATATGTTCTCTATTTGTATATGGAGTTGAACTCTAGTCATCCTTTGTTTTGTTATATAGCTTGTATATGTTGTTTATTGGTCCTTAAGATCATCTTTATTTATCTCTCTTTGATTATGTACTGACTTAAGATTTTGGCCTATGTTATCTCTTACGAACTTTGGCTACTCTAATGTATGGAATATTTTGTTACAATGAGAAATCAACAGCCATCTTATGAATAATTCTACATTGTATTACTTGCTTATAGTAGCTATTAAAATATGTTCTTTTGAAGGTTGTATACCTTAAGGCTTAAGTTGAGGCTATGTTGAAATTTTGACTTGCTTTTCTTTTCCTCTTTATCACTTGGAATCTTGTCTTTTTGATGAGGCCAAAGGAGGAGAAGAATTCAAGTTACTTAACTGTTTTTGTTTAAGTTTAGTAAAGGTGAGATTATAAAGTTGAAGAAATTAGATGGTTAATAAGTGTCAAATTGAAACATGAAGTTAACTTGGCTATCCTCTAAAATGAAGTTTAAACACTTTTAACTTGCTCTTATATTGACTCTCCTATAAACATTCTCAAAGGAACTCTTTTATAACTATTGCTTCATTGAGGGAGAGTGTTAATTTAAGGAGAAGTATCATATTTAGGGAGAGTTTGTTTTACAAAGTTTTATCCTCATCAAAAAAGGAGAGATCGTTGAACCAGTAGGTTCTTGAGTGTGATTTTGATGAGAATAAAACCATGAAAGTTATGTTAAATTAATAATTGATTATGAACCTCTTTGTAAATCTTATAAAAGTATAGATAATTTGATAAAAGGACTTAAATTATCTTTATAACACTAATGTTTTGCATGATGTCTTTATAATATAACTTGATTAGATTGAGTTTGAAATTCTTAAAAGAAGTAAAAGAGAACAGAACTGTTTGTTGTATCTTAGTGTGTGTTGTTTAGCTGTTTTAGTGTAAATTGTCTAGTTGGTTGCATTAGGTGTTCGGTGATCAACTGTAGGTGATGAACTATGTGACTAGTTATCCCTGGATCATCTAGCTGCTTGCATAAGGTGTTCTGTGATTAGTAGAAAGTGATGGACCGTGTAGCTGGTTGTCCCTAGACCATCCGGCTGATTGTTGCAAGACAGTAGGGTGTGTTAGACTATGTGACTGGTTGCTTGAAGACTATCCAACTAGTGACCCCATTTGAATGAACTATCCAGTTGATTAACATAGAAAAGTGTTGTTATAGAGTATTAAATGCAAAGAGAAGTGGATCAACAGTTGGATTTTCTTAAAAGGCTATAAATACAAATTGTTGGGTAGTTGAAGGATATGAAATAGAGTTGAAAATCTGCAATTATTCCTTTTGTTCACTTGCCCTTTATTTTGTGTACTTAATTTGCTAAATCACTTATAAACCCTAATATAGTGTAAAGTGATTTATAATTGCAAGAATTTTGAGAGAGTGCACTATACTTAAGATTGAGTTTATATTCTAAGTTGAGATTGTGATTTATGTTGAGAGTTATTGTGATTGAGAATCTTGTAAAATTAAGATTGGGTAAGTTGTGAGTGTGAAACTTGTACAATCGAGTGTATGTGTAGTTCTTGAAACTTGGATTAAGAAATTAATAAAATGGTATGAAATCTTCCGTTGGAAGCATTATATGTCCATGGAGAGTAGAGGGTGGTCCAAACTTTACGTTAAATCCGAGCTTTATTTTCTCTATCCCTATTTCTTTTTTTTTTTTACACTTATTATTGTTTTATTATTGTCTTGATTATACTCAATGTTTCTTTATTGTTTTGATATTGTATTCATTTAGTTACTTAAATCAAGAAATTGGTATTAAAGTAAAATTTGGGTATTGAACTCAATTTATCCCCCCGTTTGAGTTCCTAGAGTAGTATTTCAAACCCATGTTTAGTAAGGTAAGGCTTCCATGAACAAGAGATAGCAACAAAGAACAATTTTTTCTGTTTCCTAAATATTTGGGGCCATAAAGTCGGAGAGTACCTAGGATAGAATAGGTTAGTGGCCATAATATAGCGTAATATAGTGAGGAGACTTGAAAATGTCATAAGCTTAGAGTTTTGAAGCTATTGGGCTCTATGCATGATGAATCCATTAAGGAGTCTATAATAGTGATGTATGTAAGAGCTTTCACTATGGCCAAAGAATGAACACCTTGATGGATATTGGAGTTACAAATCTCTTCATCTCTAAGGAGGTGGAGGATAAATTAGGCTTTAAGGTAAAAAAAAGCACAATTGCAAGCTAAAGATCGTGAACTCAAAAGAAGTCCTTCTTCATCACTACTAGTGTAGCTTATGATGTTAAGTTTTAAGGTGGGTTAATTGAATGGAAGAGCGAAATTGGAAATTATCCCCTTAAATACATGTAAGTTAGTCACTAATATGAGCACCCTTGCCCAATTGAAAACCTAAATTGTCTCATTAGCAAATTATATCATGATCATGGATGAGAGATAACAATGCATGGTCCCTATCTATGCATAAAACTTTTAATGGAAATAAACTCGATAAATTTAGCAATAGTCTTTCTTTTGCTTTTGATTATATACAAAAATGTGATAAAACAAGTACTTAAGTGTAAACTTATTTATCTTATTATCTTTACTGATTCTTGATATTGCAATCATAATATCATTTGAGATAAGAATATTGACTATAGATACAACATATAGAATGAAATATTAAGTTGCTTACTAGATACATATTAATTTAAGGGCAAATTATACCAGAGAGGATCAACGTTTAAAAATAAGTTCAAATAAGAGATTGAACGTTTAGCTAGTTAAAAAAATTAATATTTTATAAAATGGTTGAAATAAGAAATTCCATCAACTTACCATTATAAAACCATAAAATTGAGTTAATGCAGCAAAATATATGAACGTAGCACTAAAGGGGCTCTTTTACTACAAAAAAAAAAAAAAACTACTCAAGAAAGTAAATAACATTGTGAAAAAATAATAAAATCTAAAAAGCAATAGAAAAAAAAAGGAAAGAGAAAAACAATTAAGAAATGAAGAAAATTGGAAAAGTAAAAAGATCTAGAAAAACATAATATTAAATAAATAAAAAGTGAAAAAGACAATATTAAACAAATAATTAATTAATTAAAAATTAAAAAAGAAAGGTTGGAAAATAAATTAAAATAAAATCTTTTTAGACACCCTAAAGTTAGGGGTGGTTGACAACTACCTAGGGTTTAGGGTATCCATGACCCCTTACAAGTGTGGCCACTGCCTAATCTTAAGGTAGACAGTAAAGGTGAGCACAGTTCGATTTGATATCGAATCAAACATAAAATTATTGGTTTGGTTTTTTTTTTTTTCTAAATCAAACTTAACTATACGATTTAGTTTATAAATTTTTCGAACTTAAAAAAAACAATGGTTCAATATAACTTGGTTCAAGGGTCAAACCATTTTTTTTCCCTTAAAACACTAAAATATAACAATTGGCAATTTCAAACATTTGGTATGGGATTGAGGTTACAATTAACATTTTGAATTGCATAAGATTCTACTAGTGTTATTCTCTATTGGTTCCACAAGTCTCATGCCTTAAATATTTTATTTCCTTTAAAGTGCAAGATCCCTTATTAAAGAATCATCTAACATTTTCAATGAATTTAACGTGTCTAACCTACAAAAGTAGCTTTGGAATCTACATTTATGGTAAGTAATTTATAAGAGACCATAAGCCTTCATCAATATGCTAAATATGATTTAAAAAAAAAAGTGTATATAAGCATATTCTAGCATAATTTCCATGCTAATAAAGAGAGTACATCAAATTAGAGGATCAAGATAAGAATTTTGTTCCCAGTCACAACAGCACCAAATTTATGTAAATTGATCCATTCATATTGAACTCGTACAAAATTATAACATTCATAAATAACTCAATAGCTAATTAGTAGGTAGCAACATATAATGTTATATTACACAAAAAAAAAAAGCACAAATGCAAGATAAAGGCTACATTTCAGCAAATAATTCGCTCTCAATAAAATTTGACAATATCCTTACAAAAGATTGAATATTTTTAACAAAAATGGTGACAAATTTGGAGACTAGAAGACCAAGTAAGTGAGTGTGATTGTGAATCTAAAGGAAGAGAGGCATAAGATAGTCAAGAGAAAGAAGAGAGGCATTGGCATAATGTAATCAGTAATGTATATTAGGGTTAGTTGTAGTTGTCATATGGGATAAGGTAGCATCTTTTTTTTTTTTATTTAAGTTAATCGTTTTGTTGAGTTTTCCCTCAATATATTTTGATGATAATAAAAAAATGAGGATGAACTTAACAAGCTTATTGAGTTTGCAGGACATCCTAGAGAAAAGAAAGGTTAAGAGGGAAAATAAGATTGAAAATTGTGTGTTAGAATGTATGTCAAAATGTTAGTAAGAAAGTATATCAACAAAAGTAAGAGTTACATTTGACTATACATAGATTCGAATTTAGAAGTTTGCCCTTTATTCTTTTTTTATTTGAACAAGTTAAGTTGGACAAATATATAAAAGTCCTAACTCCACTTTATTGGACATATTTAAGTAATATGCTCAATTTTGTTCCACTAAAGTTGGATTTAATTCATGGGGATTCTAAGTTGGATTAATTTCAATTTTATAAAATGGTTGATTAAGGGTTGAGCAATTTATCCAAATAAATTCTAGACATGTCAGGAAGCTATGATGAATAAGGTTCTGCTCAAATTTTACAAGGTTCGGTGCAATTATTATTATTATTTTTTATAAGTTTGTAGCTTGGTTATTGATAAAATTTTTAGAGATCTTAAGGTATTTGGTTGAGGACAAAGTTGGATATTTTGGATAAATTCAACCAGATTTTTAGGATTTTTTCTTTTTATTTAAAAATTCAAATAAGATTTACAAGATGCTAACTAGTTGTTTAAGGTAGATATGCTTGATCAAGTGCCAAACTAATTTTTGAAGAGTCAGCTTGATTTATTAAGATCTTGTCATATCTTTTAGAACTTATCCACATGGTTAAGCAGTAATCTTTGAAGTTTTTGAAATTAAACCATTCTAGAATTACTAAACACATCCTCACATGCAGCAACTTTCAAATTACATAAGCTCAGTAAAGTAATAAATTAGGAATAGTAGAAGTTAAGTTTTCAAAAAAGATTTAGTTCCTATTTTTATGGGATTCTCTCTTGAGCAACAAAGATATTTGTATTTAGATAGACCCTTCTTGAAGAAAAATCTAGAACTAGCTGTTTCTTGTTGTTACATAGAAGATTGATTTAAGATAAATTGGAGCTGCAAATGTTGTAAAGAGTTATAATTGTATTGTCTCTTTTTTTATTTCTTGTAAGCATTATTGATAGTGTAATTGAGTGAGTGTGAGGTTATAGAGTTCTTTAAATCCTATGTTTAGCTTAAGGATAGCTAGTGAGATAGGATAGAGAAACAATGGATATCCTTGTAACCTTTGATTGATTTTTGGTTAGTGAAAAGATTGGATTAGTAGAACAACGCTAATGAGGAGGACCAGGTCCCCAGCAATGGACCCAGAAGAGAATAATAGGCAAAAGGCTGAAACTTTATAAATCAATCGCGTGATCTTCTTTCTCTCTACTTTATTTTTTTTTTAACTTTTATTACTTGTATTGTGCCTAAAATTAAATAATCAATCTTTAACTACTTATTATGCCATTTAAGTTATTAAGAGATGAGTTGTTTTAAAAATAAAAAAAAAAATCTTATATTTTGCAAAAAATATTAATTCACTCCCCCCTCCTCTTCATATCTTACTGAAGCCAACAATTGGTATTAAAGTCTCCCTCTAATATCACAAAGAGTCAAGATTAATGGCAAAAAATAGTGGTTCATTGACTGTTCAACTTAGTAAGGCTCCATTTTTTAATGATACTAATTTTCTTTATTGCAAATTCAGGATGAACACATACATCAAAGCAACCGACTATCAGGCTTGGAGAATTATTTCAAATGGAGATGTTAAAGTTTCAAAAACACCTCTTATGACAAATGAAATCTCAAAAGTTGAATTGAACTCAAAGATTAAGAATTTATTTCTTTCTACTATTGCACCTTTCGAGTTCTATATAATCTCTTCTTGTGGTATAACTAAGGAGAACTAGGATATATTGGTTCAAACATATGAAGGATCGGACACCATTATGGAGACAAGGGTCAATACCTTGATCCAACAATATGAGATATTTCGTATCCTTCCTAGTGGAGACATAAAAGATTCATTTAATCATTTTACTGCTATTACTAATGAGCTATCATCTCTTGGAAAAAGAATGAATGATGCAAATCTTGTTAAGAAAATGCTAAGAATCCTTCCTAAGGCTTAGAGTGTAAAGAGGACAGTTATTGAGGAAGCGTGTGATATGAAAAAACTCAATTTAAGTCGATTACATAGCAAGCTAATGGCTTATGAAGTTGAATTCCTTAAGTCAGAAAGTACGTCAAAAGATCCAAAGAGAAAGTCTATAGCTTTAAAAGCTAGGGATGTTAAAGTAGATTAAAAAAATGACGAATCTTATGAATATGAGGAAGAAGATGTATCAATGTTAGCTAAGCGTCTAAACCATCTATTGAAAAAGAAAGGTAAGAAAGTCTTCAAAAAGTTTTTCTTCTAATAGAAACAAGAATGATATAGAAAAAGGTTATAAAGAGAAAGAAGAAAAGAAAGTCAAAGCAAAGAAGGTCAAAGAAAAGAAGGAGATCATGTGTTATGAATGTAAGAAACCAGGACATATCAAATATAAGTGTCTAGTGTTGATCAAGAAAATGGATAAATACAAGAAAAAGTGCAAATCGTTAATGGGCACATAGAGTGACTTAGACGAGTCAGAAATTGAGGTAGAAACTACAAAAGATGATACCAAGGAAGCAAACTTGTGTTTAATAACTCTTTCTGAGGTAAGCTCCAAATCGAAAAGTGAATTTGATGATGAAATTCCAGAAGATATATGTGTTGAGATAAATAAATTATTAAAAGCTCTCACTAAGGCTAATGACAAGAACACAAGAATTGACAATGAGAATAAGTTATTAAAATAAGAAAAAGCTACTCTCATTCAAACGAACAAATTGCTTGCAAATGAGAATGACATCTTAAAAAATGATGTTGAAGGGTTGCACATTACTAGGGAAGTAGTAGTAAATGAGAATCTAATATTAAAGGAAGAAATAAAAAGCTTGAAAGGACGAGTTGATGTTCTGTGGATTTCAATACAAAATACTTTCAAAAAATTTGATTAAAGTGATAAAAAACTCTAAATGCTTATCTCCAATCAACGTATAAATCAATCTAAAATTAGATTGGGATTTGAAAATGGTGAATCTTCACATTCTAAATGAGAGATAGTGTTTATAAGACTTAGAGAAACAAGTAATAAAGAACTAATTGATAATAAGAAAGAAGAAGTGTATGTTGAGCAACCATTAGGATTTGAAGATCCATTTAAGTTTGATTATGTTTATAAGCTTAAAAAGGCTTTATATGGTTTGAAACAAGCACTATATGCTTCGTACGAAAGGTTGAGTGAATTCCTACTAAAGAATGGTTTTCAAAGAGGTAAAGTAGATGCAACTTTATTCTTGAAATATTATAATTGTGACATTTTAATTATGCAAATATATGTGAATGATATAGTATTTGGTTTTACTAATGAAAGTTTTTATCAAGAATTTTCTAAGCTTATGCAGGCAGGATTTGAGATGTCACTCATGAGAGAATTGAATTTCTTCATGAGACTTCAAATTAAGCAAACTGACCATGGTATATTTGTTTATCAAGAAAAATATATTAAACAAATTTTGAAGAAATTTGATTTTGAAAATTTCAAAGGATCATTAACCCCAATGAGTACATAAACCATATTAGACTTAGAAGGCAATGGCAAAAAAAATAAATGAGAAGTTATATTCTAGTTTAATTGATTCCTTGTTATATCTTACTACCTCTCACCATGATATTTTGTTTAATATGTGCATATGTGCAAGATCTAAGAAACACCAGCTCATTGATTTGTATCGCTGTAGCAACTTCCCCTTTGTGACTCGGTCTCAGTAGGTGTGCTAAGTTACGCACGTTAAAGGTGAGTTTATAGATCAATGTGTCAATGCCAAGACATACCAAGAGAGAAGAAAAAAAACAAAGGAAAATTTTCTCAAGAAGTTTGTGATTTTGTACATTTTCATGGAAACACTAGTAGGAGTTTACAAACATCATGAAAACACATCTAATGCAACATTAAAGTAATGAAACCACAAGAAAGAAATTAATTTTTAAATTAAAGTTCGCCTTTTAACTCACGTCGAGTTCCAATTCATTGCGACAAGTCCTTGCAAGCGCAAAAGGGGGTATTTTCTACCTTAGACGTTTTACTAAAGATATGGAGGAAGATGACCTCTTCATATATAGCAATGACAAGGGGAGGGTTTTTACAACTTACCCACATTGTAGTTCATTATTCCCACTCATTTGGTAGGTTTGGCACCTGTTAAAAATAATCCATTACTAATACATCACTACTTATTGGATATACCTTAACAAGATGCAATAAGAGTTAGGATAATGATTGGCTAAGTTCTAATTAATTTCCCCCCGTGAACTATAGATAATTACATCATGTTCACTTGGGAGAATGGAAATTCCCCCCTCATTCCTTATAGGACATTAATTACACCGCTTGGTTAACTTTTCGAAAATTGAAATAGGATTCCATAAAATGTCTTTTACAATATGATGTCGAATACCTATTGCCGATTGAAATATCAGAATCTTGATTCAAACACATTTCTTACTTTTCCTTTCCAACGCTGCCCTTAAAATCTTCTCTAAAAGACACCAAATACCCTTCGACAGCAAAACATATTTGGACTTATGATTGAAATCCGATCCCCAGTCTGTATCTTTCATAGTATAGAAAACCTAAGGTACAACGTCGCTATAACTCCATTGCTGTGTCACTCTTTCTACAAGAGTCGGAACCCCCCGCACATCCCTCCATTGTGATCCCTAAAAGGAATGGAAGAATGTATGAAATAATGTATTGGGTTTGGATGACAACAAAACAAATGACAGGGGGAAGATAAGTGTTTTCTCGCATTTTGAAGGAAAAAAAAAAGTTGAAGGATGCGAAATTCATACCTCAAGTGATGCTTGGTCAAGCAGCTCCTTACATTGTGTGATTTTGATTCCTCTTAAAATTAGGATTAGGGTTTCAAATGTCAATAAGTTGGGAATTGGGGGGTTAGGGATTCAAGTCCTTTTACAAAGAGGGAGTTGCTGTAAATTCTTTCAATTTGTATTTGAGTTTTTTAATTATTTTATTATTATGTAATTAGGGGCATCATTGGTATTTCACAAGTATTTCATATGTTATTCCTTACTAAGTTATATGAGGTGAATAGTGTAACTTTAATTCACTTACTAAACATTGTAATAAAAATGCATAACTCATTATACCCTCATTCCATTTCTTGGTAATCACAATTCCATTCCTTTCTTATTCAATTCAACAAACTAAACACACTGTTAGTTATTTACACTCAGTGTATAATTTAAGAATTTTTCAGATATTATATATAATTTGAAGAATATTTATCATTATCTTAGTCATTATTCTATAAGTTAAAGGAATTATAATTTATTTTGATTCTAATTACTTAGTATAGTGGAGACGTTTATTAGTTCATGTTTTAATCTACAAAGGTAGTATTGTATATTTATTCAAGTAAAAGTGATTTTCCCTTTCTTCGCGAGCACTGTTACTGAAGCAATCAGCATGAATTTGTCGTAGGCGTGCTATATTGAGGTGTAATGAATCCATTGTGGACCCAAAATCCATCTCAATTCATTGCCTTGATACATCTTTTACCGATTTAAGTTTTTTCTAATGGTAAAAGTTATACCTATCTTGCAAAAGTTTGCAGGAAACATGCATGCCTAAATTATGATTCCAATTATATGAAGATAAACGTGGTCATGCAATTATGGATGTAGCCCATTGGGATAAACTATTCGAAGCAACAACATTTTATCTCCTTTTACTAAAGCAGCGAAAAGAATTATTCTCTTTAGCTCAATACTTTAGGCACAACAGTGAAATTTATATCAAGTCTTCAATTTAACTCGGAATCGTGAATTATGTTTGTCATATTTTGTTATTATTTTATTCTTTTATTGAAATTTGTTATATTTATGGTTGTTGTGATTTTAATCAAGTGATATTAACATGGGTCTCCAAACCATATGGACAAAATTCAATTTCCACTTTCCCAAACAAGTTGTACTATATGGTAGTTGAAAAAAAAAAATGAATAAAACTTATAACATGAATTTTATGATTTTAGATAATGAATAATCGATAGTTATATTAGCATTTAAAAAAAAAAAGTTTAACAAAGATTGTACTATAATCTAAAAACGTAGATTATAATACTAGTATAGATATGCAAGTTGTAGTGTTTTTTATTTATTTATTTATTATTATTTTTTTGGAAGATACTACTCCACTTATCCTATACTCATCTCAGAAAAATGCTGCAAAAATTGACTCATTGAAGCTGTGGTGTTATCGATACACTTGTGTATAAGATGGGATCACTTATTTAAATCAGTTTTTGCTCTCATTCAAAGCATTGATTTGCTTATCCCTAAAATAATTATTACCTCTTACAGAAGTGACAGGGCGAAAAAACCAGCTCTACGCTCCACAACTAGACAGTAGCAGAATAAAAAGGGAAGCAAGCATGCTTATACGTGAAACTAACTAGTTTAAGTCCTTTGTTTTTTAATTTTATCATGTCCGACATTTACATAATTCTGTATTCAATTTTATTCATGTTTGATCTAGGCATATGCACGGTTGGAAAATACACCAGAAAGGAATAATAAAGAACTCATTGGATCTTCTAATGGAACGAAGTATGAGGGGGAAAAAAAAAATTGCAAATATTGATGATGCTGAGAGTTTACAATTTCTAGACGTAGGTAGGTAGGAGCACAGCGTCCTAGTTGCTATTAAATTTGAGTGTACTTTGTAAAGAAAATCTAGGGTGTGTGGTCAACATATCTAAGGAATTTTGGTGATGTAAGCTAATCATTGAAATACCCTTATCAGATTGAAACCCGGAATGGAGCTATAATGACATAGCAGTGTTGAGCCAATAAGCATGAGAATAAAAGATAACAAAGTATCATGATTTACAGACCCCTACTAATGATTTTAGGCACCCACCATCTGAACCTGATTGGACCACCTTTTGCATGATAAAAGTTGACCACGTTCAAGGTTTTATTGTTCTCGACATGAATTTGGTACCAACTAGAATAGCATCACTGATACCTTCGCTCCACTGTATATAATGTGCTTTCTTACTAGCAATTTTCTTGTTTACTATTTCTGCGCATGCTTGGATGAAAATGTTCCCTATAATTGCCTCACATGTTCTTAGATAAATGTTTGACCTCTTAATTTGTCCTTTCCGACCAAAGGAATTTGCCACATTTTCGTTCACTTATCTACACAATGGACTCTCGCATGCATGAATCCCAGTTTAACAAATTCAGCATTTTATTGCAAGTTTTGCATAATAACATTTCATCTATGCTAATTTTGGATTTAAACACTTTTAATTGTTTTTAGGAATTTAATTTGAAACATTATGATATGTCTATGCATCTAGCGTAGGAAATTAGGTGCCAAAAGTAGTACTCAAGAATCCGATTAGGGTTGATTAGATATTGTTGATAAGAGATTTTGGATATGAACTTTCCAGACCCATACATTGGTCATGGGTCAACTTGTTTTAGCTCTTGACCAACCAGTTTGAAGCTATAAGAACCTATGATCGAACACTTCTTTAGTGATTGATCTTTCCTTAGCTTGAACCAGTCTACTGGAGTCTTGAACCATCTACCCCTCACCCCTCCCTCCTCCCCCAAAAGAGCGCCAAACATTAATACGACTGGTGCTCAACCAAGGAACTAGGAAAGGACTAACGCTAGGAAGGAAGATTCAATTGGTCAAGCCACATCTCTATTTTCTCAAGATTTGTCAACATAATAGATGCACTTTCCTAATCTAGTAAGATACACTTTCTTCCTCCAAAAGATTTATCCTCATTTGAATTTCCTAAAATATCTCAACATTTGCTATATAAATAGGGGCGATAATCCATCAGCAAGGCATCTACACACTCTTGCTTTCCCTTACTATCTTGCTATTTGCTTGTCTCTAATACTTTATTAACTTAAACATCAAAATGACTACACTGAGCAATATCTCAGCTCCCCTTCCAATGCTTTGTTTTATAGGCCTCACAATATTCTCATAAAAGCTTAACTCAATCCAAGACCCTACAATGAATATAGGATATTTGAATGCTTGCTTAGGTTAGCCAAAGACTAAGCGTAATATACACTATTTATATGACTTATCTTACTTCTGAATTGAGCGTTGGTTAATCATACATGCGGTCACTAGGGATTGGATTATTATGATCAAGTATTCCAAAATGTCAATTGTAGTATTAGGTAATGTTTAGTTACACAAATTTTATGGCATTGAATTGGACAAAAAATTTTTTTTCTATGTTTGGTTTGTAACATTATTTAGTAATTTGATAAAAAATTGAGCTGATAAATTAGATAAAAAACTCAAATTTTCCCTCATTTATACTATGGTATAAAAACGATATTCATAAGATAAAAATAAAAATATTTTATGTTATCAAAAATACCCCTCTAAATTCATCTTATATCCTTGGTTTTTTATTTAATATAAATAATTAATTTTTTAATAGCTAGCAAATTTGTGACTTTTATTTAATATTATATATAATTTATTTAATTATATAAATTCAATAATCTATTCAAATCGTATTTTAAATAATATAAAAATATAATTAAAATATATATTAAAAAATGTCAAGGGTATAAGTATCAAAATACATTAATTAGTCTAATACTTATATATACTAAATAAAGGATAGTTCATAATTTTATGTTTAGTACTGTGCAAATCGGACATAATATAATAAGTATGTACTATCCAGTCTTTCTTATATTTGTTATGTCTAATTTTTTTATTTTTCAGTTTAGTTTATACAACCAAATGCTATCTTAGTATCTAAAGAAGCAATAAAAAATGTGAACACTATGCACCTAGGATTCCTTATACCTCAAAACAGTGTGAAATGTGACAGATTTAGACTATAAGGAAAATAAGTAAAGTAAAAAGTTTGTCTAAAGGGAAAAGAGAGATGTTGCAGGTGAATTTAGAACATTATAGCTCCTCTCATTGGCATCCTATTGACTATGAGTCACATCGGAAAAAAGGTTTTTTCACCTATACTCTTCTAATTTGATTTGGTTAAACCAATTGATGAGCTAAATGTATGTGAAGATTAAGTGAGTCCTGTGCACTCATGTAATATGCCGTTAGAGGATTAAGTGGAAAGGTTATATAGAATCGGACATGTTATCTGAGTTTCAAAACGTATCTATTCAATTCCTATCTTATTCCATTATCCAAAGTAAAGATACAGGAAAGGTGACTTCTTTAGGAAAAAGTTAGTAAACTAAAGGCTTACGGCAAAAAGCTCTACTTATTTTTTTTGGCCATCAACAAAAGGCTCTACTTTAATCTGTGAGGTCTAGTACGCAGCAGGAATTACACATCCTTATGCACAAAGAGATTAGTAAAGGGGTATGATGAGAGTATATTGCTGATAACAAGGAATGATGATTAGTCATTTTAGTGATGAGCACACAATATTGGACTATCGGGCAAAATAATCACAAGTTAAAATTACTCTTATCAGTATCACCGAAAGCATTTTGTCCTAAAAGTAGGCACAATGTTCTATGCACAGCCACGAGAAATAACGCTGCTCAAGGCTTTTTAGACTACTAATATTTCATGTAAGTATCTAAATCACATAAACCGTCATCCGCAACCAATATAATATCGTGCTTTGATCTTCTTCTGCTCTTTGTTTTTATTACTTGTGCAATTCATCCTCGTACAAGTATAGTATTCGATGAAAAATGTACTTAATTATCAATATATACAAAAGATTAGGGTTTATAACTTTGAAATATGTGACAAGGCTATTTTAGCTTTAAAATATGCAGTGATTATCCTCATAGTTGATACAACGCGTTTGTCAATGATGTTGGACAGAATTATTCGTGAACTAAATTTGTAATGCCCCAAGTACCTGAATTTTCCAATCAAAATTCACTAATGCTTTCCATGTTCGAAAACAGGCAACTAGAATACTAGCAATTCTATTGTACAGTTGTAAATTTCTGTAGGTAGTGCTAACGCTATTCCAGCGCCTATTTGCTTCACTGCACATAATAATTACAATACTGCTTTAGAATACTTCGTAAAAGGAAAATATATTTGCTAGCATTAAAGGCAATACAATGTTTGAGTTTGTTAAAATCCGTAAACTAAATCTTCTAAAAGCTTAAATTTGTGTAGTATGTGTATGTACGTATATATATGTGATGACTTTTATAGATTACAACACTTCTCCTTGTTTTTAGAAAAAATATTAATATAGTGTTTGGTTATTGGAATTGAATATGATAAAAATAGTACAAGGAAAATTAGACAGCATAATACAAAGAATATAAAGAATACAAAACAGTATAATCCTATCATATGATTGGTGTGTGCATAATTGTATATAGATTTTTGTGATTGAAAATTTAAAAAAAATAATTTAATTATTTATAACATAAATTATAATAAAATTCAATATTGTGATTTGAAAATTTGATATAGGATCATTTTGTAATTCAAAAGATATATTTATTTTATATACCATGTAAAATAAATTATCATATCAAATGATATAAATTTTTTAACTTTTATACAATATTCTAAGACATCTTTTGATTGGTACCATAGCCAGTTAAATCAAATAGAAGACAAAAAGTTTTATCCAATTCAATACAAGAAAATTATAGCAATCAAATGATATCTAGCATTCTCAACAATCAACGATCAACGATTGAAGGTCTGCTTGTTTTAGATTACTTTTCCTTTTATAGTGTCTATTTTTTTTTTAAACTTTTATTTACCTATACCATTCTCAAAATAAGATGTAAAATGAGATGATGGTAAAATATAGATAACATTTGAACATAAAAGATTAAACTAGAAATATTTTCTCATCTTCAATAAGAAAATGAGGAAAGGTTGAAGTAGCTTTCATCGATCAGAAAAAGAAAGAACCATGGTCGAGATGTTTCAGTCGTACGCAAAGACGGGCTACAAGGGCACTATTTAGGCTTTGTAATATTTCAGAAACCGTTTACAGAGAATAGGGAAGGAGAAGACCAAAAAATTGTGGAGGGAACATCAAGAAGTTATATGCATAATTAGGTATTAACAAAAACAAGGTTTGTTGAGATGGAATAATAACGAAAATGGAACCATACTGTAGACCCAAGCAGTGAGAAAATTGCTTAGGTATTGTCAATGTTGTTATTTCGGTTTTTAATAAGACATTAAATAATCTCAAATAATATTCAGACAAGAATAAGAATGTTCCAAGACACCATAAAAGAGGATGGCATGAAGATGCTAAATTTGATTCCATGCCGAAATTCTTACCGTAACCAACTCATCCAAAATTTTTAAGCTTTGAAATTATAGGTAATTATTATATATTTATATTTTAAAACTGGTTTTGATAAACAATTTGTGGGAAGTGTTCTTGGGCATTCTTCACATAATGCGGGGACTAATCATCTTCAATTAGTAGTACTGATAGCGTATTGAAATGAATCTACCCCACCAGGTACCTGCATAATTTCATTTTTTATGTTTTAACCAAAAAGAGACTAGTGGCTTAGCTCATGTGAAAACTTCACCCTTTTTTCCATAATGTCTATGAGAGGTTAAAAAACACTTGAACTCTAGCAACCAAGCTCTATAAATTGAGGTTGAAAACAAAGCCAAAGTGCATCTTCACACATAAGGTAATTTCATAAAAACCTCCTCTCCTCTTCCTCATCTATCTTGTTTAGATCATCCTAGAGCGACCAAACATGAAGGCGCAATACATTGTCCTTTGCACTCTAGTTGTGCTGCTGTTGGCTGAAGCTCGAGTAGCGAATGCAGTAACATGCAAACCAATTGAGCTTAGCTCTTGTGTTAGCGCAATCACATCCTCAAGTCCACCATCACCAGCTTGCTGCAGTAAACTCAGAGAGCAAAAGCCTTGCCTCTGCCAGTACCTCAGGAACCCGAATCTCAAGAAATTTGTTAACTCTCCTAATGCAAGGAAGGTTGCTAGCACTTGCGGAACTCCCTTCCCCAAATGCTAGATGACTAGAGCAATGCGGGTGCTTTGTTATTGTCGTATCTATGATCGTCCTACTTATGTTCCATTTTCCATAATCAACGTCGGTATGGACTAGAGCTAGATAACTAGTATTTGTGTTCGTGTTGTCTGCAATATCCTGCTTCGGATAGTGAAGGTATTAGCTGTTTTGGATATGATATCTGGTGGTGGCAATATGTAACTTATTCTGTCTTTAATGTTGTTATTGTGTTTGTACTGCATATGATATGCCTACCGGCTACTTGTTCCACTCTGCTGAATCCAGTTTCTCTTGTGTTCTTATGTTTACTATTTACGCCTAGATACAATGTGGCATCGGGGTTTTCCAGTTAACAGACGGAAGACAATCTCTAATCTTCCAAGAAGTATCATGAGATGCAAATTTTCAAATAGAAGCATATAATTTTTTACGGTCCCCGGCAACAGCTTCTTAGTTCTTCATAACCATTAATGAAGCTCTAGCCTGGGCGGCGACTGTGGCAGCAAATAACCATATATATAGAAAGCTTGCAAGTGTTTGCGCTATCAAAACAGGGCTCGAATGATGAGTTTTCTGTTTCAACGTTGCACTTACTTCAGCATTATTTTCTTCAGCACTTAATATTTGAAATTCACTCTAAGAGGAAGACGAAACTTCTGTTTTTTTTTTTTTTTTTTTTTTTTTGGCCATAAAGAGAAAAAATACATATTATCTATAAAGAGAAAAAGGACACATTATCTACAGATGGATTTTAGTTGGTCGTTAATGTATTGCAAAAATAAAAAAGACACATTATTTATAGATTCCTTAATGTAATGTGTCACCTGGATAATGCAATCCAGAGCCATAAGCTTCTGTAATAGCAAATCCTAACCCAAGTATACCTGCCCAGTGCCGATTCTGGAACAGACAGTTTCAGGTTCAAAATTTATGGAACCGAAACCAGTTCTCACAGTTCTGAGACGGTTAATAGAACCGCTGGTCTACGCCTCTTCCCGTTTGCAGTTCTGGCTAAAGGCCTAATTTTCCTTTAATATATATATATATCTGGGAATAACTTTTATACGAAATGAAACACATAAAAACATAGTAATGTGAACTGCTACCCTTTCTCCACTGTATATGATGGGCTTTTATTACTAGCAATTGTTTTATTTACTATTTGGGCGCATGCTGGAGCAGAAAATGTTTCATGAACTATGATTGCCTCACATGTTGTTCGTAGGTAAATGGTGGTACAGAGTGGCCTTTTCGACCTTTTGATTGGACCTGTCAACAAAAGAATTCGCCATAATTTTATTTCTTCCAAAGGAGGAGGAAAGTTTAACAAATTTTCCTTCATGATTCACTGATCTACACAATAGACCATATTGCACGCGTCAATCCTAGTTTGACAAATTCAAATTTTTGTTGCAAATTTTACATAATAAGATTTCGGCTATAGTAGTTTTGGATATAGGTACTCATGTTATGTGACTTATCCTCCGGCTGAATTATGCATAGATCAATCGTACACGTGCTGCTCGTTGCAGATCAGATTGTTGTTTAGTACTTCAAAATGTCCTGTGTAGTATCAGTGTCTACAAGAATTTATAGTAGATATGCTCAAAATGCACCTAGGATTCCTTATTCCTCAAATTCAAAGTAATGTGAAACATGATGGATTTGAACTGTAAGGAAGAAGGCTAAGCAAAAAGTCGAGCTGAAGTGAAAAAAAGAGATTTTACAGGTAAATTTAGGATGATTGATGGAGATAAATTAAGCTTACAGTTTACGGAGCATGTGAATCATTAGAATGAGAGGAGGAAGTAATTGGAGAATAGCCAAATTCATTTGGAAGCTGGAGCAACTATTTTATAAATATTTCAACATCGTTTACTCTTTTATTAATACAATATTTTTCTATATAAATTCTTTAATCGATGCTTGAGAATAACTGATGGAGATTAATTTGAAAATTACCACTGATAATAACATCTTACCAACCACGGTTTAACTTAATACCATGATGCTTCATAGCCAATTGATGTTTAGATTTGTTATATTTGAGCATAGTTTACTTTTTTAAACTCTTGATGTGATACAATTTTATGTTTAAGTGTTGAGTATTCATTTTTATTTGTAAATACTACTCTCGTTATTATCATTTTCCCTATTGTATTACTATTTATAACAATTTTATAGATTTAATTATAGTTTATTAATTAATAAATGGTTTGAATTGAATAGAAAACACACTTATCAAATGGGTCAAGTTCATACACAATTAATAAACGTTGTGTTACTGGTTGAGGTTTTTAAAATACAGCTGCAAAACACAGTGGATTGATACAAATTGCAAAACCTAAAGAGTCGAGTGACAAGATTTTGCAAATAAATATATATATGAATTTCAAGAAATATCTATTCCAATAGTAGCTTATTCTATTATCCGGACCGAAATTGCAGTAAAGAAGGTTCCTATTAGAAAAAGTTACTTCACTCACATGGCTTATGGCGATCTTCTTTTATCCGTGAGGTTTATTAAGCAGCAAGAATTACACATTCTTTTGGACAAAGAGATTAGTAAAGAGTTATGATTACGGTATATTGCTGATAACACGGAATGATGGATGGTCATTTAAATGATGAGCACTCAATACTGGACTACCGAGCAAAATAATAAAGAGAACGTGTTGATGATATCTTAAAATTACTCACATCAGTATCACCGAAAGCACAATGTTCTAGACACAGCCACAAGGAATAAGGCTTCTTACAAAATTTCAGAATGTTATTTCCTGTCGATATCTAAATAAATAACATACACCAAGATCTCCAACTACGGTATATCGTGTGTCAACAACTTTTATTGTCAAAGAGTACGTACGACTATCAAACTTGTCATGCTCTTTTTTACCAAATTTGAGTGAAAGCTTTGCGTTTGCTTTCCGAGTTCAGTAACAGGTTACCACAGAACCAGCATTTCTTTTATACAGTTCTCAATTTCTCATCGTACTGCTCAAACTACCCTAATGCTTAACAGCATTCGATGAGCCTAATATTCAATGCTACCATAGAATACTAAGGAAAAGGAAAATATTTTCGCTTGGGAAAAACATTGATGTTCTGCTTGTTTTAGATTGATTTTCCTTTTGTGATGTCTTATTTTTATCTTATTTATCGAGTGTTCATCCAAATAAGGTACAGATCAACTAGATAAAAGTTACTGCTGAGAATTTGACAAAAGAGACAGGTTAGAAAATTTCCCAAACATCGGACTTCAACAAGAAAATGGGAAAAAGTTGGAGTAGCTCTCATCAATGAGAAAAAGAGAGAAGCATGTTGAGATGGTTGGATCATGTGCAAAGATGTGCTTCACTATGTGTGAGGAGGATCTAAAGTAAAAAAAGAAAGAAGAAAGAGGGGGGGTT
>JAMXBB010000004.1:62097700-62150823 GCA_024138015.1 Lumnitzera littorea | reverse complement strand
GGGGGGGGGGGGGGGTGGTGGTGGGGTTGGGGCGGGGAGAGGAAGAAAAGATGTGAGGAAATAATATAAAATGATATGATATATATGAGAATTAATGAAAATATAAATTGTCACGATGTGTAATGACGAAGTAAAATATTTATAACCAATTTTACTTATTAGGAATATAGATTGAGTGTTGCTATAATATAAAATTTCAATAAATTATAAATTAAATAAGGATAAGAGTATATAATTTAAATTGACCATAAAAATGGATGGCATGAAGACACTAAATTTGATGCCATGACACCATAAACCACTCATCCAAAAAGACAGGTATTCTTATATACCTATATTTCAAGCTTGCCTTCCATAAATAAATTGTAAAAGAGTTCTTAAGCATGCTTCACGTAATGAGTAGACTAATCATGTCCAATTAGTAGTACTGATAGCCTATTGAGCGAATCTATCCAACTAGATGCCTGCATAATTTCTTTTGTATATTTTAAGCAAAAAGAGACTAGTGGCTTAGCTATGTGAAAACTTCAACCCTTTTCCAATATTGGCTATTGGGGTTAAAACACTTGAGACTCCGGCAATATAACTTCTATAAATTGAGGTTGAAACCAAAGCCAAAGTGCATCATCACACACAAAGGCATAGAAACCTTTTCTCCTGTGTCTCGTTTAGATCATCCCAGAGTTGTCCAAAAACATGAAGGCCCAATACATTGTCCTTAGCACTCTAGTTGTGCTGCTATTGGCTGAAGCTCGAGTAGCGAATGCAGTGACATGCAAACCAATTGAGCTTAGCTCTTGTGTCAGCGCAATCACATCTTCGAGTCCTCCATCATCAGCATGCTGCAGTAAACTCAAGGAGCAAAAGCCTTGCCTCTGCCAGTACCTCAGGAACCCGAATCTCCAGAAGTTTGTTAACTCTCCTAATGCAAGGAAGGTTGCTAGAACTTGTGGAACTCCCTTCCCCAAATGCTAGATGACTAGAGCAATGAGAGATGATGTTACAATCATATCTAAGTTCCTCGTTCTTTATGTTCGATTTTCCATATTCAATGTCAGTATGGACTAGAACAAGGTGGCTAGTACATGTGTGTTCGTGCTTTGTGTAATATTCTGCAATGGATGGCAACAGTATTAGCTGTTATAGATATCCGGTGGTGGCAATATGTAACTTATTCAGTCTTTAATGTTATTGTTGTGTTTGTACTGCATATGATATGCCTACTAGCTACTTAGTCCACTTTGCTGATCCAGTTTCTCGTGTTCATGTGTTTGTGATTTTCTACTCTTAGATATGATGGCACATCTGCGTTAATGGGTAAAGATACTAAATTACTATATTGCGCTTATTTTTCAAAACCCGAAAATCTCCTTCGTCCATCTTGCAGACACCTCCATCTTCTTCTTCCAAATGCTTCCATCAAGCCCTTTGTCCCTTCTTATATATGTTTGTGGGTCTTATGGAACGAAGGTCGTCACGAATCGCACTGAACGAGGTTCATGGGTAACATAAGTCTAGTGGTCAAGGGCATGGGTCCATGGTGGTTGTGTTGTGTCGGCCACGTGGGTCTGGGTCACATGGGCCAGTGTTTGTGGTGCATGGGTCATAAGCGTGGCTCTATAATGGTAGTGTACGACTGTTGTGTATGGTGATTTTTGGTTTATGCATGGAGTGGTTGTTGCAAGAAGGTAGGAAGAAGAAGATGACATGAATGAGAAGACAGGGTAGTCGGGAAGAATGTCCATTGGATATCCATTCATAAGAACTCCCATATAATAACCATTCAATATTTGGCAGAATTTTCCACCTTGCCGAATAGCTACTCATACTAAATAAATAAATATTGTAATAGGTCTCTTTTATAAAATGAGGAGTGAATAACAAGTCTATTCCCCTCCATTTGACTAAGAATATAGACATTGTATGATATCCTGGTGAAAATTATATATATTTAAGCCGTTCCATCTAATAGCTTTTGAGTTATAAACTCTTCTAAGATCCTGTCTCATCTAGTGAGTCATTCCCTACATCCCACTGCAATCAGAGCTGCTAAGAATAATCCATTTCATGCACGGCAACCAAAATTTCAGTTGCTGCCACACCTTTGTCTGGACAATCTTGTCACAATAGGACTTGAGAAACAGGGGTTGAAAATTAGATCTAAGAATGACTTAATGAATCCAACGATTAGCTTGGTTTGGCTTAGAAACCATCATGACAAATTGCATATGGTCTGCCATTCACATCCGACCATAGTCAATTTTGGGATTATTTACACACTGCAAACCAGGGTACATGAGCGCATCCAGGATGTTTCATATGCTTGAAACTAACCTCTACATTTGTATGCATGACACTCCTTTAAGTATTTTGTCTAACTTCACAGATAGCATAATGCATATATTCAGATTGTATTTACGATCTCAAACAATGTCGTAATACTTAAGCAATTGCAGCTTAGGCACTGGCCAAAAGCTGTCAATAAAACAAAGTCGTCGTCGTCGTCGTCCTAATAATAATAGGAGTAATAATAATAAACAAATAAAGATAGTCAAATAAAAATTCTACCTGATATCACCCAAAATCCACCAAAGCAATCCATTCACCAGCCAAAACATTTTCTCCAGGAAACTGTATAAGAAGGTTTTCTTCCTGTTCAGAGTATGGAAAACTCACCAATACCCCTGCAATTCAAAGTGATTTTGTGCTAAAGCAAAGAGTAATCATAATACTATAGCCAAAATATGAGTAATCATCGTTCAACTAGTGTTAACCATTCTCATTCCCATATCGCTGCAGAACCACAATTTCATCTTATGCGTTGGGTTGTTTGTACTTTACTTTTCCTTTTCTGTTTCTTCAGTATTTGCTTCCACTCGCATGTTCAAATAGCCAACTGCTTGCTGGGAAAATTAATACTGACACGTGTCCTAGAGGCAGAGTCTATAAATGCCAATACGAGCATTTTCATGAAGATCCAGATTGTTAACATAATGCCACTCACAGTCCCAACGGTGTCCTTATTCCACTTCTGTATCTGCCAAAATCACCTGCAGTACATGCCATGGGA
The DNA here is from genome assembly GCA_024138015.1 of Lumnitzera littorea. Lineage (NCBI taxonomy): Eukaryota > Viridiplantae > Streptophyta > Magnoliopsida > Myrtales > Combretaceae > Lumnitzera > Lumnitzera littorea. The sequence goes on along the minus strand of JAMXBB010000004.1, from coordinate 62,147,753 downwards.
AGCAAAGAACTGAAAATCTGGGTGATTAACCCCCAGCAGCCGTAACCAATTGTCTGCTGCCTGCATCAGGGAATTCGCCAATTGCTGCTCACTGACCCCATTCTGTGTCCACATAGAACCTTTGAATTTATAGGAAGCCATCCCAAAAGAGGGCAAGCAAATTTTTGGAACACCATTTACATCATCTGGATAAACCATCACTGGTGATTGGGTACCAGGATTTCCTGCAATATCAACATGTCATTACTACAGAATAGAGTAAGATATTTTTTATTTTCTTGGGCAAAGAATAGATTAAGATGCATAAGTATGCTAAGAATGTCAAGTGCAAAACACATCTCCCAGAGCAACATGAATAAACATAATAGTAATACAAATAACGATGGCCAAAACCATCATGCTACTTTTTTTTATTATTATCAACAATATCATACAAAAGATGATGTTTACTTGGATCTGATTTCTGCATGTCACATAGCACAATAAAGTACTTGCATTTGAAAATTACACAGTGAAAAACAATTCGATAATAAATGGAACTAGCCTTTTTCTATCTAAAATGGTAATACAGATTCTGAATATCTTAGTGTATGCAAGAGGTAATAACTGAATAAATAAATAAATTACTTTTGTAAGACAAGGGAGGCTCTCCATTAAAGGAATAATGCTCATTGAGAAAAACGACATGCAAGATGGGCAACTAAAAATATGATGGCTGTCAAGCACCTATCTACTTCAAGAAAAATTGTTTAATTTTTCATACAAGTGAAAGAAATATGTGCTGGTAAGGCTTGCATCAGGGAAGAAAATTGTCAATCAAATACTATAACAACATTCATTGTATGCTATTAACTATTAGTCAGATCACATGTAAATTTTTTCCATAGAGATTTCACTTTCATCTAACTGGCATAGTTTCAGTCAGACTATACCATTTACCTGTCCTTTCTTTACAAAAACTACATGATTAAGTGCTGCAAAACAGCAAAGAAATGGCAAGAGTAGACCTAATCTACTTCCATTGTTCAGGAAAATACACAAGTAAGCCATCATCCCCTCAACTGATAATTTTCTTTTTGGATTGCCCTCAATTAATTAGTAAAACTCAAATTCTCAGGTTGGGTGACTTTTGCAAGATTCTCACTGGTCTTTTCCTCAGCGTGGAGGTTTATTCCATTTTTCCTGTGGATAGTCCGGAAATGGTGAACCCTAATCGGAGGTACATGCCAGCGGCTATGCCCACATACAGATAAGACATACAAGAACTTCTTATTGTACTTGTCTATTCTCGTTCTAACACAACCATCTTTGGCAATAAGTTACAAGTAATTGCACAATCTATTGACAGGTAGATTGGCTCTAAAAGACAAGCATATCTAATGTTGGTCTAAAGAAGGGATGGTGCATTCCAAGCAACTGGTGTAATGAAACTAATATGCTGCCTGCTGGTGCTATTTTGAAGTCGTAATTCATTAGGTTTTGTGCCATCATGAACTCTGTTTTTAGTATATAAGAATTCTTCCAGCCATGTTCCATACAACTAACTATTCTATGCTAATCCAAAAACTTCAATTTTCAAAATCTTATAATTTAGGGATGCCAAGTTCAAGTGCAAAATCCATTAGACCATCAATGTTGAGACTCCAAGATCTCTCAAAACCTGTTGCAATCAGCAACAAATCTATTTCTACTGAAGCATAAAGAAGCAAAAAACTGAAGATAAGGAGCTGAAGTCAAACGTCATATCATGATATAGAAAACAATATCTATGAAGATGTAATTACCTCCCATGGGCATGGAAAGGCAGTGATAAGTCAGAAAGCAAGCATCCAAATCTTTTAATGTTGGACCTGTTGGAATTCGATAGATAGGATACCTAAAAGCACATGACAAGAGAAAGTCAATTCCTTATGCATTCTAAAGGCTCAAAAATTTGACAGTAATGAAGCTTACCATGCTACAGAGACCCAACTTAGAGGTAGCAAATCACAACTTCTCATCGTTTTCAGCGCTGGATAACAGCGTGCAAGATCCATTATCTGATAGAATGAAACAAGTAGAAGCCATTACATACAGCCAACGCTGGAACTCACTGTATGCTCATTCACATTGAACTTTGAAAGTATTAACCTTGTCAGAGAAGGGTTCGCGGCAATAGGGAGGGTCTCGTTCCAAGTACTCAAAGAGTAAGCAACCTTTAGAATTCCCTGATTCGCTGTCATCACTGGAAAAGCCATCTTGTCCAGAACTTTGTTCATCACTCATAGAGATCCTGTCCATTCTAGATGATAGCCCATTTGCTGGATGATCATAATGCCGAAGATTCCTATGAAATTTATTGGATTTTTCCATCTCACAGTCGCTGCTTCCATCACTACTTGTATCCCTGTAGGAATCACTGTCACTGTCCTCACCAGCTAACCTACAAAATGAGAACTCCTATGTCATACATATATCATCAAGCTGTCACATGATGAGATTTAGATACAACAGCAAGAGGGAGGAGAGCAAATGTGCAAGACAGCGTTGTAGTTTAGCAGAAGGTAATGAATACAATTCAAAGACCAAAAACATAATGAAACAACTACATGGTTTTGCAGCCCGCTGACCATGTTTTAGTCGAATGTAGCAAGAACTTTGCTATCATGTTTATGATAATTGCAATTTTAATGTGTTGTTCCATCACATCACCTCTTCCACCAGCTTTCTCCTCTTAAAACCAAGGAAAATACTGTGAGTTGGGAATTACTATTGTTACCAATAACCACATTATCATCTGCTACTTTGGAATTTCAGACGAATCGCAGTGGCTTGTTATAAATTTTTTGGGTAGGGGCTTGTTGTAAATACAGCAAGAGCTAAATGCAATATTCAATGCAATAATCCTATATGCAATGAGTGCCTGCCATTATCCCAGTGAATAATCATAAAATTAATCACAAAATAGCAATCTGCCATCCATAGCATATAAGTAATTAAATTGAAAATTCTCATCTTCTACTTCCAATACAAGGAAAACAAAGATAACAATCAATACAAAAATGAAAAATATTCAGATTGAATACAATTTAATTTTGAAAATTAAATGGCAAGAAGTTATGTACTATTGATAAGCAAATTTTCTTTCATATTCTACAAGCAGAGATGCAGAATATGAATACCTTGACTTGGGACGTGACTTTGTTGAAGGGCCATATAATTGTATCCCTGACAAATATGGTACGTAATACTGTATAACAGAGTTAGTCCCATCTAGTAACAAGGGAACTCCTGCACCATATGCACTCCATTCATCAAAGGACTCCCACAAATCTCCCAGTGTGAAGTATGGCTGATATTCTACATCAATGCAAGTCTGCCAAACCTTCATTGTCATCTAGACCATGCAAATAGAAAAAAATTCTTAAGATCATCCACAACACAATATCTTAGCCAAATCAACATTCAGAACTTAGGCATGCAAACGCATAACAGCTGGATGTGAAATGTGTGGGAAATACAACACTCTGCTCACAGATTATGTATCTACAGAAATCGTTTTTCACATTGGAGATACCAAATGCATCAGTTGATGGAATCCATTTACATGAAAATGTTTCTAGCAGAGATGATGAAAATGATTTCCTTTCCAAAAAAGATAAAGTCACTTTTCTATGTACTCCATTCTTTCAATGCCAATATTCAACAGCACTTTCTATTAACGGCCACTATTATAAACATCAACTGCTAGCAGCCAAGACAACCCAGCAGCTTTCAATTAATACCTTAATATATCGATTTCAAATACCAAAATGTTCAGAAAATTAACATACTACCCAAATTATTCCCAGCAAAACAAAGGCATCCTTAACATGAAAAAGAATCATAGAGTCATCTTCACTAGCACATTGCACATGCCACAACTCATAACTCATCATACACACCAAAATCCTGAGTTTTTTGTACAATGATGACCAATCAAGTCAAAGAACCGAATATCAGATACTAGATTATCCAATCCCCACACAAACAATCAACACATAGCAACATAAATAAAATAGCACAAGATCAACCTTAGCTAAATGCTGAGCCAAGACCGAAGGTCTGGTTGACTCCAAGAATCTCTCAAGATTACTATGAGAAGCCCCAGAACTTATATCCACTGATTTCCTATCAGATACAGATACTTTTCTCTTTGGAGAAATATTAGACACTTCAGTTTCATCGATCTTACTCCTATCAGTTGCTTGTTTTTGCAACTGATTCTGATTCTTTCTCCCCTTCACCGGAACATAAACCCGATCATCGGCACGAATCCTACTGAATTGCAATCCAGTACCCAACATTCTCACAGCAAATATGCTCTTAAATCTTAATCCTCCCCCTTTATAATACTGTAAATGAAATGTATTAAAAGTTCAAGAAAATGGTCTAAAGTTTCAATCTCTATCACTTTTCCACGACTTCTCAATCAAAAAGACTCAAAACGGAAAAACCCAAGTCCAAAAAAGGTATAGTTAACAACATAACCTAACCCAAATTTGGAATTTTTATGTCCAGAGGTCTCGGATTTGTGGGTATTTCAACATATAAAAGAAAAACCAGAAACTTTATATCCCTAATAAGTTAAGATAATTTCAGAGATTACACATTGATGATCGGATTACAATTTTAACAAAACCAAATCTCAAGATTCATTATACGTTGAGAACTAAACATAAGCTTGAAGGTAGGAAGTTTTTGCTTGAGATTAAAGCAAGATTGATAAAGAAAAGGCTTCTTGCTTATGGAAGGAAGAAGAAAGCTTGAAGGAAAGGAGAGAACACAAAATGGGTAAGCTTGAAGAGAGTGTCATACAGTCTTGTCTTGGTGAAGAACAAGGTAACAACTACAAATATAACACAAAGAAGCTCTGCTGTGGTCTGGTCTGTTTTTGTGCTGTGTTGTTTTATTTTCTAAATTTTTCATTAATTTTTGTTTTTATATGTTTTATTAATTTTAGTTAGTATTTAAGTTGAGTAAGTAATTAAAGGGTTTTTGTGGAGTGTGTGTGGTGTTTTTGTTTAATTATATATGGAAAGTGATTTATAAAGAAATTGTGAATTAGTTGGAATTTTTCCATTTTGGTAAATGAATTGGTTGAATTAAAACGGGAGTAGGAGATTCTGGTCTTTTATGGGAAATATGGAATGGTGGTCTTTGATTGGTGAGTTTGGTTTGGAGAGGATTGAAGAGGTGTCAGTCACACGTGCACTTCACGAGTAGGTGCTACACGTGTTTGTGTTCGCAAATTGATGGTTCGTCTCCTTTTCCACTTTCTTTCTTTTAAGCCTGTTATCATAAGGAACGAAATGGGATTACTTTTTCTATTTTTGTTTTCATCATCTTCACCTAATCTGAAATTTTGCTGTTTCACCGTCGCTTCAGCCCTAGCACGAGGCGCATTTGATGGATGAGAAATGAGCAAGTTGTAACTTGAAGATGATTATTATTAGATATATGATAAAAAGTTTATATTTTGGTTTTACTTTATATAATTTTTATTATAGGAGATATTTATTAACTTTAACTCATTAATTATAGTATCAAGTTGAAAATATAATTAAAATTACTAATTTATCCTTATTTGATCATTTTGAAAAATAATCAAAGGTTACTTTATTGTAGTGTTAATAAAGATATATTAGTCATATTATTTGAATTTTTAATTTATTTTATAGACAAAATAAAAACTTCCATCTTTTTTAAAATAATAAATATTTTTCATAAAGTGAGAATAGAAAGTCTTTCGTAATTGTAATTCTTATCTATTTTTCAAGAAAACAAAAAAATAAAAAGCCGGTAAAGAACTTTTAATCTGTTCCTTTTTATTACTTTCAAGTAGACAAACTGTAACTATATGTTTGTGTTATGCTTGACTTAATTTAGCCTATTTATATCAAGTTAAATTTCTGTTATCTATAAAATTTGCTTTTTTATGTGGATTTTGTTTTTGTTCTGAAGACTTGAGTGAAGAGAAAAAGACAAAAAAAAAAATTATAATAGCGGAGATAAATATTTAAAGATAAGTTAATATAAGTAGTCAATATTTTAAAAAATTTAAATAAAGAATTAATGTTTCATAAAGCGGTTTACACAAATATCTAGTTATTATTAAGACTATAATGTAATGATTATTCTATAAAATTGTTTGAAATGCTTTGTTAATCTTTTATTTGTATAGTTTGAAACGTTGATTTCTTATTTGAACCATTTCATGAAATATTGATACTTTATTTGAATTTTTTGAGACATTGATTTCTTATTTAAAATATCCCTAAATATTTATTCTTCTGTTATAATTTTCCTTAAGAGAAAAGGCTTTGTTAATTAGAGTACAAAAGGAGGGAGAAAAGAAAATCACAAGCATCATAAGTATGATTTAAACTAAGGTTTGAAAAGCATTATAATAAGATATAAAAATAATATCAAGTACTATATTAATTTTAACCTTTTAAATTAAATAGTGGTAGTACTGATCACAATTGGGTAAAAAACCAGGACCTCTCTACCTCCTCTTCTCAAGATAAAGACAAGGAAGTCGAAAGTCATCGACTAATCAACAACTTCGTAATAGAAAACGATTAGCCTCTACATCGGATGAAGATTCAAATAAACTCTAAGGAAAAGTCTTATTCCTCAAGGCCACTAGACAATTATCCTTTTGAGGACACGGTGCTTACAAATATACCAAGGTATATGAAAAGTAGTACTTTGATAACTCCACTAGTGTTAATGACATGGAACACGATCAGGATTCAGTCAAGGAAGAAGAGAGATTACTGAATGAAAAGGCTAATCCAGGAGTATGTTATGTTTTGTTTTCAGAAACAGAAAAGGAGTTAACTTGGGTACCATATGGAATAATACTCTAATAGCTAAAATGATGGGACCACCTAATCTAGGATGCAAAGTTATGTGGACAAGATTAAGGAGAATGTGAAATGTGTTATCTAAATTCAAGCCAATTCATATGGGTTCGGGGTACTATTTGGTTACTTTCAATGGTTTGGATGATTACTATTGGATTATAACGAATGGTCATTAGTTTGTGAATTGACGATACTTAGCCTTAAAAGAAATAGGAATCGAGCTTCAAAAATTGGTCCGATGGTAAGATTTCATTCATTCCTAAACAATTGGATTGGAAAGAGGAAGATATGCACAGTACACTAGGCTTCCTATTTACGACACATAGGTGACTTAGATAGTGACATGGCAATTTGATTCGCTTTCCTTCAATATATTTAATTAATTAATATAATAAAAAAAAAATTATGGAAACCTACAACTAAATATACGATTCCATTAAAACCAATACGTGAGTATCTCTAGAACTATAACTTTAGAGTTAAAAAGTTTAAAGACCGATAATGGATATCTTCATATCTGCATTGGATCACAAAATCTGGAAAAAGAAAGCCAACTATGTTGGGGAAATATTATTTTGGCTAATGTAGTGCTTTCCACTCTACAACTAAAATTAAAGCAAAATGAAAGGCAATCCTTCAAAGCAGTATTTACATAAATTACCTTTTTTCAATATAACTTAGAAGAAGGGATTATATCTTAATGTTTCCCCTATAATTCTAATAAAAAACATAGCTTTAATTTTAGTTGTAGAGGGGAAGCACTACGTTAGTCAAAATAATATTTCCCTAATATTTTTCTTTTTTCACTTCACTAAAATGAATAGGATTATATCTCAATGTTTCCCCTATGATTCTAATAAAAAGCATAGCTTTAATTTTAGTTGCAGAGGGAAAGCACTAGGTTAGCCAAAATAATATTTCCCTAAAATTTTTCTTTTTTCACTTCACTAAAATGAATAGGATTATGTCTTAATGTTTCCCCTATAATTCTAATAAAAAGCATAGCTTTCTATTGATACTTCTATGTAAATAGTAAGTCTAACATTTTTAGCAAATCAACTAATAATAAAGTCTATTAAACCTTTCCAATGAATGGAATAAAGTAGGAGTAAATTTGCAATTCTTCAAGAATGGATAACGAAGTAATAGCTATTCCTCTTAATTATGTTGAGGTCTTATAAAATGATTTAAATATATATATTGTAAAACTTAAAAGTAATAGCTATTATCTTAATCATATAAAAGAATTATGATTCATCATTTTTCGATAATAACAATTCTATAAAATAGCCATTACGCCAATTAAACATAGAAATATATTTACAGGTGAGAAATAATTATTCCATTCTACCTTTATGAAAGTTAATCAAATGTGCCATTAATTTTTTAGTGGCCCAGAAAAGTCTGTATTAATGTTCTCATATTGACATGAGAGGGAAGCAAAACAAGAAAGAGGATCTTAAAAACCTTGTTCATTACATATAGGAGTATTAAGAGGAGAACATGAGTTTTTTTTATGCTCTTTCCTTTTCATTTTCTACATTTTATTGTTTTATCATATTATTTACTTATATTATTTTGAAAAAACAAACTATCATATCACTATCCATGCTGCCTAAATACTACACATAAGTAGCTATTAAGTGAAAAGGTGATGTTCTTGCTTCAATGGTGTAAGTATTACGTTTTGAAAGTTTAAAATCCAAGCAATTTTCAAAGTTTTTGAGGATGGTTCATACATTTTTTCTTACTTTTGACATTGTTTAGATAAAGAATAATGAATTAACTTATTTGACGTAGAGATATAGACTATTTGCAACTTAAATCATTGACCACGACATTTTCTTTGCCGGGGTTATAGTTAATAATCAAATCATAATCCTTAATTAACTCCAACCATCACTTCTATCTCATATTCAATTCTTTATAAGAAAAGAAATACTTCAAACTCTTGTGATCGGTATAAATCTTAAAGTCTTAACCATATAAGTAATGTCTTCATATTTTCAAAGCAAACACAACAGCTGTCAATTCCAAATCATGTATTAGGTAATTTCTCTCATGAGGTTTTAATTGCCTAGAAGCACAAGCAATTACTTTGCTGTTTTGCATTAAAACACATCTTTAATCCATTTCGAGAAGTATCACTATAAATACAATAGGACTTACTCAAATCAAGTAAGGTAAGTATTAGAGCTGAGATCAAATGATCTTTTAACTCCTAAAAACTTTGCTCACATTCAGCAATCTATTCATATTTAACATCTTTTTGAGTTAACTAAGTTAAGGGTCATGCTATCTTTGAAACATCCTTGATAAATCTTCTATAATATCCTGCCATTCCTAGAAAACTTTTTATTTCAATAATTGTTGTAGGTTGTTTCCAATTAGCCACAACCTTAACATTTCTCGGAAACATTGAAATCTCTTCACCAGATATAATATAACTAAAAAATACTATCTCTTCTAACCAGAAATCACATTTACTTAACTTCCCATATAACTTATTATCCCTCAATTTTTGTAATGCCAGCCTCAAATGATTAGCATGTTCCTTCTCTATTTTTGAATAAATTAAAATATCATCAATAAAAAACTAGTACAAATTTATCCAAATAAGATTAATATATTCAATTCATTAAGTTTATGAAAATTGCAAGTGAATTCGTCAATCCGAACCACATTACCACAAATTCATAATGTCCATATCATATACGAAAAGCTATCTTAGGTATATCTTCTAATTTAATCCTCAATTGATGGTATCTTAATCTTAAGTTAATCCTTGAGAATACCGCAGCTCTATGAAACTGATCCAAGGAATCATCAATTTTTCATAATAGATATTTATTCTTAATTATCACTTTGTTGAGCTCTCTATATTCAATACACAATCTCATTGTTCTATCTTTTTTCTTCACAAATAACATAGGGGCTCCCTAAGGTGACACACTTGGTCTAATAAATCCCTTATCTAAAAGCTCCTGTATTTGTATCTGTTTCTTTAATTCCTATAATTTTATTGATGACATTTATATTGGAGCTTTGGATATCGGCTCAATTATAGGGATTAATTCACTAGTGAAATCCAATTCCCTATATGGTGCTAAGACAGGCAAATGATCTGGAAATACATCAAAAAATTCAAAAACTATTGTTATTTTTAACACATTTGGCTTTTCTTTTGTTTCCTTCAAAGCAAATACCAAACAATACTGCGAATCTCTATTGTCTATTTTCTCTTCTTCAGTTACTTCAATGATAGATAATTTCACACCACAACTTTTAGTCTTACCATTATATACAATATTTCCATCGTCCATTATTACTGCCTTACTTTAGCAATCTACTTTCGCCTTATGCCTCGACAACCAATCAATCCTCACAATAATATCATAACCACTTAATGGTAACACTACCAATTTAATTGGAAATTCCTTTTCCTGAATCATCACTCGTCCTTCATTTACTACTTTTCGAGTAGATATATGCTCTCCTATAGAGACTCTTATTTTATACGTAGCTTTTGTTTCAACTATTTCAATTCTATGGTTCAATGTAAACTCTTGACTAATAAAAGAATGAGAAGCTCCTATATCAACCAGTGCATAGGCAACTTGTCCGTTATATTTTCATGACCTGTTATACTATTATCATAGTTACTAACAAATTTTAAAAATTTATTGTAATTCTAACACACATAATTATCTCATTAAGTATATTTTATACTATAACTATTAATTAGTAGTCATTATTAGTATACGTACCTATTACTAGACCTAGTTCACCTCCATTAGTACCATCATCATCATCTAAACCTTCATAGAAATATTCTTCCATCATTTCATCAAACTCTTCAGTATCCTCATCCATGGTTTCCAAAGTAAAGATACGTACATGGACTGCAACCCCTCAAATTTAACCTTCTATGTATAGAATTAAACTCATGTACTGTAGATAAACCTCTTAAGTCAACAAAGTTAGTAAAATTTAAAACCGATTAAAATTTCAATTCAAAACCTAAAGCGAATATGAAAAACCCTAAATTATTAATTGAACCTCTAATCATATACAAGGACCTTAAAACCTTAAGTATATATAACTGCAAAAATTGACCTCGAATCTCATTAAAACCCTAAGGTAACAACCGAAGATTTAATTGCATAGAAAACTTTTATATTCTAAATATATATAAACACTAGAGATTGCACTCAAAAGTAATAAAACTCTAAAACCATAACTTTAAGGATATAAAAGCACTAATTCACCATAATTTACCCTAAAATCCTAATTAATAATATATCTTCAGTATCTTACCCAATCATTAGTAAAAAATCAAAGATAACTTTTAATTATTTATAAATGTATACAATACTAATTCAATTTACTAAAGACTAAGATATTACATTATAGATCACACCCATCTTTTAATCATATAACTAGGTTAGTATGTTATAAATTAAGTGTGTAGTTGATGTTTATACTATATGTAGTTGATATTAACATACTAAATGTCACTTTTTATAATAATTACACTAAGTACCATACTAAATAATGTATATAGGATACAAATACTTAGAGGAAGATTTCATTAATCATTCTTACTAATCATTTCAATAAACTCTACATTTCCCTTCAATTCCTTAATTTTTCTCCTAAATTTTCCTTAACTACCCCATTATGTACATACAAATTTCACTTACTTTCAAAGAGTTGACTAAGTCAACATGTTGATAAAGTCAACAAACATGTCATTATCATCTAGAGCCTTCTTCCTTTCTCCTTAACTTTCTACATAATTTTTTGTCCAATTTTGCCCTTTTGTTGTTGTCCACTCTTCTCCCTCTTCTAGACTTCACTTTTCTCAATTATAAAATATAAGTTAAGATAAGAACAACTTCTTTTCCCCTCCCACAAAACCGTGACCTCCCCTTGTCCTTTCCATCTTCAACCTCTTTATAACTTCAACTACACAACTTTACTTACTACCGTAAACTAATAAAACACCTATACTTGCTTTCCCTTTTATATCCCAAAGTAGAAAGAGGCATGTTTTCATATAATCTTTCATCTTAAATTGGTAATTAGTTATTTATGTTATGTTAATTTTGGAATTATCATATAATATGTACATGTATGTTGACATAAATAGGATTCTTATATACATGTACATAAGCGTAGGAACACTTAGATATAAGAGTAGAATACACAGTATAGATGTACATATACATAGGTAAGAATAAGAAAACTACTACATGAGCATAGAAAGTCATGTACATGAATACCTTTTTATGTACATAACCTAAAATAAGGAGTATACTAAGTATATATACATATATCTTGCTAAATAAGCTCTTAAAGTGCAAAAATATGGATTTTGTGAAGATTTCTTAAGGGGTTATACTAAGCATACGAAAATATGTATGTAACCATATTTATATATAGCTATATGTACAAGTATAAATACAATATATGTATAAGATACTAGTATACATACAAGTATAGTAAATGTATCAGTGTATACTTAACATATGTATAAATGTACATAAGATACTTAAGCATGAAGTAAGGAATTATGTAAGCAAATGATGACCTAAGTAATGACTTAATCACTTGATGACATAAGTGATGATGTAAGCAAGCGATGGCATAAGCCTCTAAAATAATAAACTATAAGATCACCCAAGTGTAAGAATCTAATGACTAATTAAATTATTAAGTACTAAAATAGGATATAAACATAAACAATAAGAATATTTAAGCTTCAATAATTAAAATTTTAATAAATTTAGTTCATATCATAAAATACAAGTCTTAACGTCCAAAACAGACATTTCTGTGTGAACATGCGTTCGAATACAATGTAAAGCGACTCTAAGCTTGTAAATATCAGAAATAAAATGAAAAAGTTACACGCGACTAAAGATGTAAGATAAAATTGAATAAAATAAGTAAGATAACCAAGTAATAGATCTATAAATTGATAATAAGGAGAAATAGATAACTAAATACATGAAGTATCATAATTTACAAATATACAAATATAGTTACTAGTGATCCTACTAAAGTATGATATATTCTATACACGCCATACTTAGATTATATTGGAAAACTAGACAAACTATAATGACCTTTTAGTTAACTAAGGAATCTGTTTCTCAAGATATTTATAAGTTTTATTATTTTTTAGGTGTTTCAATATTAAGTTTTGAAAACCCTCAAGGCTTGGAGAATGAGCAATAATCCAGGTGAGGGAGTCCTAATGACCTGCTATTTGTTTATGCGTGCTACTTATATGATGTTTTGCTGCTTGTTGTTGCCTATATGTCTGAATAATTGTTTTGTTTGTATGCCATCATCTGTGTGATTATCTTTTTAAAATTGATAAATATAAATATCCGACCAAAATAACCGGTTCCATTTGTCGCATATCTATGACTCGATAAATGTATGGACGGAGAGTATTAGCTTTGCAAAATTTTCAAGAAAGTATTTTTTTGAAAAGAGCTTTTCTAATCTTAAACATATTTTGTACGATTTTGATAAGGATTTGCAGTGCTGGAAATAAAATTTTATCATTAAGGTAAAGTTAGCATAGGATCTCCAATTAATAACGAGATGACTCGCTTTATTGTACCTATAAGGCTTTGGATAATTTTGGTTACAACAGGACTTGCACGTTTGTGCTCGAGGGGCCTTAGATGGTAGATAGTCTTAGTTTAGGATCTACCTATTTGGATTAGAACTCTTTTCTCAACTAGGGTAATAGTCGAGTGTTGCCTAAAGTCTAGAGAGGTGGTGCCCCTAGGCAGCCTCTTGTGAATAAGTTGAGGTGCCCTATTCGGGTAAGTATAGGGGATAATCGAAGTGTAGATAACGCAATTCTATACTGTTCATAGTTCCAAACTCCTATGGAAATGTTGCTTACATTCATCACGCTTGAATTCATTTTATATGTAGATAGCTTGCATGTGTGTAAATAATGTTTGATAACTTGCTTGAATGGTAGTGGTGAGGAACGACTTCACTGAGCTGTTTTATGCTTATTTCCTCTTAGTTTCTTTTGCAGGTTTACTTGTGTTAAGATTGAGATGGGGATAAGTTTCGAGTGTCAAGCATAAGGTGAAGATAAGTATATAGTAATAGCATGAGCTGAAACATTTATAGATGATACAAAAACATCCTTTGTCGAAAATATTTGTATGTTAAAATTCCATATAATTAAATTTTATTGTAATTTTATAAAGTTGATATATCTTGTCTTATTATTTAGTAGGGAACTGTGGGATATTGGACATCTATAGTTAATTATATTTTATAATAAATTAATTATTTAAAAATCAGTAACTTTAGTGATAAATCATTTAGAGTCTTGCAATCTCTGACTTGCAAGGCAATTTTCATATCATAGGAACACACGTGTTATAGAAATTTTAGGCAATTCTACTAAGCCTTCTTTAGGGTCCTGACATGGACCGTTGCAATATCCACTCTTCCAGCATTTTTAACTTTAGGTCCAAATTGTGTACAACATTTGGAAAAATGTTTAGCTCGTCTGTAACGATAACATTTCACAATTTTTATCCTTGGACACTCTTTAGATATATGGTTTTGATTTCCACACAAATAATATTTTCCCTTCAATTGCGGACATTGGCGAAGATAGTGTTGTTTTCTACATTTCCAACATTTGATATTTCCATTCTTGTCATAAAAACTAACCCTTTGTCTAATTGTTCTATTCTACTAATCATCGCAACTAATTTCTTTCCTTTTCGATTTGAATTGTTACTTCTAGCACCAGAAAAGGATCTCTTGAAAGTAGGCTTAAATCGATTCATCTTACTAAACTTCTTACTCCACTCTAAGTGCATCAGTATCTGATTATTTTCAAGTTGACATGCCTTATCCACTACTTCATTATAAGTTTTAAAACCATAGTCCATAAGCTTAAACCTCATTGTTGGCTTAAATTCTCTAAGAAACAAATCTCTCTTGAGCTCCAGCTTATCTCTATATGATTATGGTGCATATTGAATCACCTAATTAAACTCTGTTTCGTATTGTTATATTCCTTGCACCCTTTTGCAAACCCATTAACTCCTTAATCATTTGATTTTGAACACTCACAAGAAAATATTCATTCTTAAGCTCTTCTTTAAATGTCTACCATGTAAGTGGTGCTAGCAAATTCCGTACTTTTCAATCCTGCCATATCCGTGCTCCTAACTTCAACAAGAGAGTTCCATATGATAACTTTTGTGATTCTAGTACTCTAAAAGCTTCAAAACTTCTCTCGATTTAGGCCAACCTATCATCAGCTATTGCTGGTTTTTTCATCTCTCCTTCAAAATACCAACTAGGTTTAATAAACTCTATTAGCTTACCAGCTTTTGGTGGTCGTTGTTCCCTTAGCTTTATTTTAGGCTGCCTTCATCCTATAACATTTCCACCAGTTATAAGATGCTGAATTAAAGCTCCTTACTATTGGATCATAGTATACATATTCATCATCATCTGTCCAAATTGAGTAGGGTCTAACACATTTGGAAGAAGTAGAGGTGATGGTAAATCGTTTCTTAGTTGATTTTG
The DNA here is from genome assembly GCA_024138015.1 of Lumnitzera littorea. Lineage (NCBI taxonomy): Eukaryota > Viridiplantae > Streptophyta > Magnoliopsida > Myrtales > Combretaceae > Lumnitzera > Lumnitzera littorea. The sequence goes on along the minus strand of JAMXBB010000004.1, from coordinate 62,132,271 downwards.
TAGTATAGGTGGAATTGGAGGTGGTTCTCTATTTCCATTTTGTCCATCCCATTCATGTTTCCTTCATTAGCCATGTTACTCAATTATTACAATTATTCACTTAAACTTACAATCGAAATCCATTTATTTATTGGTTAGTATAGTTTCCAAATCCTTTGTAGAATCCTTTGACTGTATTATTTTACTCATTTCATATCCATAAACTTCGAACTATGCATCTTTTAGTGATCATTAATTTTCATTAGATTACCAAAGTTAAGCATGTACTATACATACATAAAAACACAATTTCCCTATAATATCCAAGTCTTGGTTCAATAAAAAATAACATTAGTTCAATACCTGTAAATTCAGTATCACCTGTAATAGGCTAATCTTACACTTACTTCATTACTAACTTTTGTAATACAACTTTACAACTTAAAAATATACATCAGAACTTGAGTTTTACATTAGGATAATTACATTAACTGAACTTTTACATCGCAAATTACATATAAACAAAGCTATACAATAAAAAATTTACATCTAGATTTCTTAGTAAATAAGTTCTAAATACAACTTTTTTTTTGCTTCGAGTACAGAAGTATATTTACAATTCCAAAATACTATTTACATTAAAAAGAGACTAACATATTCAAATAACCAATTACATAACATAAGTCATAAAATTTGAAAGTAGTTAACTCTTAATCACTTCATCCATCTAATTTGTTTAATACTGCAACATTTTCCATAAGAAACCAAATTTCATGATCATTTAAGTTTACATCATCATTTCTTATTACTAAGTCAGAACTTGCTATAATATACTTAGGTATCTCAGGAATATATATGATTTCTTGTATGTCTGTATTATCCTCATTTGATAACTCAGGTTCTCCATTTTGATTCACTTCTTATCCTTTATTAACTTTTACCTAAATTTCTACTTGATTCCCTAAACTAGCTACTACTTCATTTTTAATTTCCTCTTCAGTCTTGTTTTCAGCTTCCACACGAGCTATTATTGCTTTTAAGTTATGTTCGAGATCTTCCTTAGGATCTTCTTCCTCAAAGTTTTTACCTACATTTCCCTATTGAACTAAAGCTGGACTCTCAAGAGGTTTTATAGACGATTCAGGCTCATGTGATTATAAAGGTACTTCAATTCCTATATTCCCAGCTGATGGAAATCTTGGAAACCAATCTATGAATCTAGGCGGATAGTCTCTAGGTAAATGGGTAATTCCTATAGGTATCTGATCATAACCATGTGGATAATTCCTACCAGGATAGCAGGAAAATACAACACTAAAACCATCATCGATATAATCCTTTTATCATGTATAAACTTTTTCTCAAAAGTCACAACTACAATGTGCTATTATACAACGGACCTAATTCATCCTTCATGACCTTCCAATCATCCTTCGTATTTCAAGACAATCCCCTCTTATAAGTGATTATAATCTCATCTATCATATAAAATATCATCCAATCAACCAATTCTAATAACAAGTTTTGTAATCGAACTCGATAATTAATAAGGGATTCATCTCTTTCCCATCCAAAGTGTAACCACGCATAAACAAGTCCATATTTACGAATTTGAAAGTAAACACATTACAACACAAGTTAGATTAGTATTATCCTTTACTTATTTTCATTTTATGTTATTTAAGTTTTGATATATAGATAACTTAGATATATACTTATAAATCTAAATCTTTTATGCCCACTCATTTTCTCTAACTCTCAGTGTTCCTAATGTTTAGTTTATTTTAATTAGACACTTTAAAGCCTAGTTCTTAATAAACCATGCTCTGATATCACCCAAAAATTATCAAGCCCCAAACTTGAGGAGTTGTAACAAACCTATTATGTAAACCAACCTAAGCTAAAAGCTATCTCTTTAGCAGCTAACATAGATATAATTCACATAAGGCAAACGACGACTCAACTAGCTTTGAAGCAATTAAATGGGTACATGTAATATTTAAACCTATGAAGTAACACTTAACAATATATATTTTCTTATACTTATAGATAGATTAGTTCATTATATAACTTTATATACATATCAAGTTGAAAGTTTTTGAAAGAAACTTTACTTCTCCATAATAGAACTACATTACATATATATATATATATATAATTAGCTAGCCAACGAAGACTATAAGGCCTTTGAGGAAGGCCTTATAATTCTTCCACAAAGGAAAAACAAAAGACACTTGGGCTTCATTCCATTCATTAAACTAACTTGTGGACAAGTATAACAAGGCATCTTTCGATACTACTCTACACCTACAAAACAATCTATAGGAATATGAGCTACATTAGCTCAGTAAGAAGGATAGAGCCATAAGAGTACATTAGCAAACATGATTGTCCAATCATTAGTTAGATGCAAATGCAGCAGACAAATGATAAAACATCACACAATGTGTAATTGGTTTATTATGAAGCTAGAGTAATTTTGTTCACTCTAACTTAGATTTCAAGGAGTTTAACGCAACACTATCAAACGAAATCCAAGCTTGTGCGATAAAGTACACTCTCCTCTACAAGCAACATTTGAACCACTATTCCTAACATCGTTGCGACCCCTTCTTTTGTTACCTAATTCGACTATGGGTAGGAAAAGGATTACTTCTGCTATCTTTATCGAAGTATCGATATTTAGCTTGATACCTTAACTGTTACCCCTATTGGGTTATCGTGAATGTCACGTTAAGTCTTTAAGCAGTTCAAGATAAATCCAGTTTATCAGGTGATCAACTGAGCTCATATACAAAGACAATATATATATTCAAGCAGAAAGTAGCATTTTGAGTTCAATTCTCAATTCATCAATCAGTATTTTAAGTGCATGTATAGTATACGCATATACAAACTAATTATAATCACAAACAAGTATTCTTATTCCCCCAATTATCCTGATATAATACTTCAATATGCTATAACATATAGATCCCAACTTACCTTGACATAACGTCACGAACTCCTATACTTTGTATTTGAGGTCTTTGTTAATAATCCCTAGAAAACAATATATAACTTCAGTTTTAAATCTACATATAAGGTAAGGGCTTATTTTCATTATTAGGTATGTCTACATTCTAATATAAGTGGGTTCTTTAGTTATTTATTTACTTTTTGCTTAAGATAGGTTCTAACTAAGGTTCTACTAAAGTTCTGGCTAAGGTTCTATTAAGATTCTAACTAAGGTTCTCACTAAGGCTCTATTAAGATTCTTATTAAGGTTCTAACTAAGGTTTTAGCTAAGGTTCTACTAAGATTCTAACTTCAATATAGTTATAAAGTTCCGGTATCAACTACTTTTTAATGCAAAGCCAATTTTTAGTATATCAAATTATTCCCTACCAAAGTATAACCTGATCTTCTTTCTAGCATAGTTTTTGACTCTATGGCTATTACCATAACTTACTATTTAACTCATACATAAGCTTACCTTACATTTCTAGAATTTTTCACACTCTATAATGTCAGTAATTATCAACCAAAAAACACCTCAATTACATAGATCAATTCTCACTACAATAACTATCTACTTATACTAATGTTGTAACTTAGAAAAGTAACTTTAATTTCACCAAATACCAACTTTTCACTTAAAAAGCCTCATTTCTTAAATCATAATAATTCACTTTAAGTTACTATAGGGTAATAATTATATATCGTACTATAGTTTTACAAAGAATTACTAAAACTCTTTTAAAAACACTGTCAAGTACACTGTTTTGACCAAAAACTAATTTTTTCCCAAAATCTAACAGCAGAATTTTTGCAATCTAACTGCATAACATCAAAATTCAACATCTTAAGAGTATAATAAAAAAATTTCAAGTTGAAACTACATCAATTGGTCTTTCAATTATTTACTTAAAATTTGGTTTGTAAGATGTTTTTCTTAAGAACCCCATATCTATACTCAAAACTTTGAAAATCTGATTGAATATTTAATTCCTCATGCAAAAATACGTAGGGAGATAAAATTTCATAATTTTTTGCAATCCTTTGCTATTTTTCCCTAATTTTTTACGAAATCAAAAAAATTTATTAACTTACCAAAAACCTAAGCTCTGACCATTGTAAGGAGGAGAGGGTGTGTCGGCCTACTTTGCCATCGGCTACTCTTTCAAGCTACTACTTGATTTCACTTCTAGTTACACATTTTTCTTGGGTACTCATAAAATCCTGATTTTACACTATATTTTCTATATTTCATTTCCAGTTACACGTCTTTCTTTGGTACTCGTAAAATCCCGATTTTACACTATATTTTCTAATTTCTTTTTCTTTCACTCTCTCTCTTCATTTCAAAATTTTTCTTAGACTATGAAATGACCAAACCTTGTTTAGATAGCCTATTTCATTTTTTTTATAGTCCAGTTAGAGTTGTCTATTTTTTTTTTTTCCTTATCAACATGTGTAACTTATAAGATTAAGTGTCACTAATGTGTTTTCCCATTTCTCATGTGTCCTCAATCTTTACCACACCTCTCTACCTATTCTTTAGCTGCCTAACAATTTTTTTTTAATCATTTTTTCCAATTTTTATTAATTTATTTAGTGAATTTTTCTTAATTTTGGATATTTATAATAATTATAGTTATATTTATATTTATATAATAATTATACTTGATGTACATACATGTCTTTTATATATATATATAATGTTCAATAATAATTATATTACTTCTATAATATATCTCTAAATGTTCATTAATTTTTAGAATCTATATCGCGCGTAACCGATAATATAATATCGATATAATAAATTTTTACTATTTTGACTATTTTTTTAGTATTTTATTATATTTTAAATTTTGAGCTTATGAGATTTTCTTAACTTATGTCTTGAATCTATACGTAAAATTTTAAGTTAATCAAATTAATTTTATTAATATTTTAAATTTACTTGCTGGAATCCTATTCATTGAGTACATGTTGAATGGATTAAAGATCATAGTATTGACTTAGTTGTTGCTTGTTGTCTTGATTGCCAAGGACTTTGTAAGGCGGGATATCCAAATAAAATATAAGCTTTCTTTTCGTACTTCTACTCCTAAGCCGCAGTTGCAAGAAAATGTATTAAAAGAAAACTAAAATGTGAAAAATACAAATAAGTCCAAGCAAATGATAATCACTTGAAAAAGGGTGTGGTACATCATATCCGTGGATGATTGCTTATCGTAGTTGTCGTTCAAAGTACGAGGAAAAGATTGGCCCAAAAAAAAAACAAAAAGGTACGAGGAAAAGAACAATAGTGATTATGTAATATTTAGAAAAAGTACATAAAGTAAATGTAAGAAATTGACCATGGTTGTAACTATAGTCTCGTGTAGCTTTCTTCTTTTCAGGTGAGTCTTATTTAAGTATCTTTATTCTTAAATATTTTATTGGTGTCCTTAAAACACCATATAAATATTTCAAGATACTTTATTCTCTAATGATTTTTTTCTGTTCTATCCTTATGAATTTAAAGATAATTCCTTAGATTATCTTATATTATTTGTAAAAACCACATCATAAGATTTTTCATTTTTTTTTTCTTAAGAAGAAAATAGGTCAAGGAGAATTTACCATGGATGTGTAAGAGGTTTAAGGTTCAAGTGGTTGAATCTAGTTGGACTAATGGTTAAAGCAGATTGAATAAATTTATCAGAAAATAATTTATAGCTTTTGTATAGTATGGTTTGTAAGTATTGAATAGATTGAAGATTTTCATGGAGACGACACTTTATAGCATGTCTCATATTTTTTCTTCTCAAAAATGCACTTAAAATAACAAGAAGATTGGAAGAGTAAAAATTTTTCCAACTAAACAACGGTTATGTTTGAGGAAAAGAAAAACAATGTTGACGATTGACATAGAGAATCAAAACCATCAATTTCCCAACTTATCGTCTTTAGTATATTCAATATGTTGTGGTTTTATTGAAGGTTCTTACTCGATACAATCTAGTGTCAAACACTAGATTTGTCTTTTATCTATATAGTAATCATTTTCGGATTAACATTTTGATTCTACACAATACATAGACCTTAATAAAACACAAAAGTAAACTATTATCGTGGATATTAGACTATTTAATCCTTACAACAATTATTTATTTATAGAACAGTATATGAACAAATCTACTGATATCGCTATTAGTAATTATTAAACCTTCTTCATGCCCCATATTGTTTATTTGCACATGCATAAAACAAAGAGCTGAATTATTTATATAGTAACATAAGTTTGCCCATGAGTTAAAAGACACCAGGAACATGCTTGAAAAATGACTCGTAAAATGAAACCACGTATATTTCGCTTAGAAAGCTTTCAACTGGAAGTGGATTTTACAATAATATTTTTTTCTATCCATTAACAGACTAGTATGTCAATATATTGTATTGTTACACAGTTTAGTACAACCAAACAAGTGGAAAGGTTGACATGTAAATCTATTGCCTCTAAAATGAGAGTCCAAAATGGAAAACAAATTGAAAAGAGCACTTTATCACTCTTATAAATCCACGTCAAGCAACAGGCCAGGCGCTAGACTAATGACGAGGATTAAATGGGTGGTTGTACAGGTGACCTGTAATCCTAATAGTCAGGGGAAGGTTAAAAATCTAATGCGTTTCGGCTTGTGAAACCCAGTTGATTTTCGGTTAAGCTTGGTTCAACCGGCTACTAAAGTCAGGAAATAGAGATTTATAGGCTATTTGGTTTTTTGGATTGATGATCAGATCATGGTTAGACCAAATCGATCGAGCAATCTAATTCGATCTTAACTACACTAGCTATTGCAAAGCAATAGCATAAAACCCTTCGCATGTTCGTCTGGCAAGACGTTACATGGAAGGGCAAAAAGAAAGAAAAAGGCGGCCTAATTGACATCAGTCCGTCATATAGGACTAGTCCGTAAATAAGGACCTTCCTTTATCCCTTAAGGACCTCTTGGAAATCCTTAGCTTTGGACTTGGATAAAGGTCCCCTAATATAATTCTCCCAATAACCGTTGTCTCTTTCTAACAATGATATGATTTACTAACAAAACGATAGTTATTTGCCATTAAAATGTATTTAATTTAATCTAAATTTGTTAGTGTGGTTTATATAATTGAATTTGGTAGGAATTTTTTACTATTGGAAAAGTTGTCCATCTCTTCTCTAGGGATGTTTAAATGCTTTTGTTGATATACCATGTGACTATATCAAACTCTTGCATGTCTTGTGATTAAGTTTTATTTTATGCCATCCAAGTTTTTCATACTCACAATTCTTTAGATTCGAGCCGTCCTTAACAAAAGCCCATTGTTGTTCTGCTATTTACACTCTTCTTCCAAAATTGTTTATTTTAAGAATAAGCAAACTTCAACGGTCTCAACTAAGGACTTTTGCCGTGCTTCTCTCTCTCAACTCTTTCATTGATGCAACCTTCTTTGACTGAAATGAAACCCTTGCCTGACCTCACTCTTTCTACCTTATTGACAAAAAAAAAAAAAAAAAAAACAAAAAAAACAAAAAAAGGAAACATAGACTAAAAATAAACAAACTGCATGATTTTCTAGATAGTTCTTTAGACTCCATACCCTTTTCGATGTACACATAATCTCAACCAACTCCTCCTGCAATAGAGAATAATCAAACCTTACCTAAGCAACATTAGAACAATACAAGACAACAATGGCCCTAAAAATCGTATATACCACAATCCCCAATGCTTTCGCGCAAAGCTTTGAAGGGTGTATAATTGATTTCCTTCACAAATGCAGAAAAGTAAGCCCTCAGAGAACCCTGGCAAGATTTATTAATCATTAAAGTATATGGAAAATCTCTAAAATACCCAATTCTTTACCTAAAATTAAAAGCATTGTGGCAACTCCCAAATGATTTCTCCTTAATCAATCTTGAAGTAGGATTCTAAAATGTCTTGTCTAAGGAAAAAACTAACATCCAACATGCAATTGAGAACGGACTGTAGTTTATTTTTTTCAAACTTCCTTGATACATAGATGGGAGCCAAACTATCAAGCTTCCATAGCAACTTTCAATTTAGTCAAAGAGTGGGTTTGAATTTCAAAGTTGCCACTAAAATATTATTCGCCTCTAGTACTCAAAAGAATTAATGATGCCATAGGCCCCATACTTCAATTTGATTCCTACACACTAAATATGGAATGAGGAAGTTTTGCTCGGCTATGTGCCTAAATTGATCTCTATGAATCTTTGTTCCACAAAAATGATTCTTGTTGGTCATAACTCAAAATTTAATATGAAAGTATTAACAATTTGTGTTTTCATTATGGGAAAATTGGCCATCTCTCCTAACAATGCTTCTTACAAGTAGAACAAAAGATGGAGTCTTCCTCATTAAAGATCTAGGCCCCATCACCTATAAGTAATGATTTTATAACAATGCAACCTGACCTCTTATGCTCTTCCTTCAACTCCTTAAAAGGCAACATAATTAAATAACCCCCCAAACATGGCAAAAAATCAATATAGCTCCTTTGAGTTGTCATTGATGCACTCTCCCAAGGATCAAGAAGCTAACAATAGAAATTGGACATTAGTTAATTCAAAATGAAGGCCATCTAAACAAAGGCACAATTCTTCACAAACTCGACTCATCAAATCTTAGCCACCAATCCTTATTACCTAAAACATAGAAAACCTTAAACATAAATTGACAATAGCAAAAATTCAAGTTCTCCACCTACTATACTAAAGACCCATCCATCTGAACCAATAATCCATAGCAATTAGCCTTCAATTGAAAACATTGTATCTAGCTCCAATCCAAAATATGAAGCCAACATCAAGCTTAGTGACCATCCCATCCCATCAATTTAATGAATTCCATCCAAATTCATCATTCCCTTCACTACAAATGAAAAACCCTAACTCTACCCTTAAGTTTGAGTCCCTCCCCCCAACAAGATTAATAACGGAAATCATTTACTAAGAAAACCTTATCCTTGAAGTAATTAGCTTGACTACAAAACAAAAATGAACAAAAGAGTGATTATATTAATCTCCTTGAAGATTCTAAACTAAGATTCAGATCTGCCATAGCTTTCACCGAGAATGAGGCTTCTATATGTACCTTAAATAGATGGTTGGACTTAAACCTTGATGAAAGTACATCAATAAACATATGTCAATGAAATCCTTACACTAGTGGAACAAGTACCCTATACAAGAATATTTGTAACTTTAGTAAATGGCTAATGATTAATAAAGCTCATCTAAGAACAATGAAGGAATATTAGCTAGTGACTCTAACCACAATGCTTGATCACATGTCACACCTAGAGATGATCCTAGATCTACAGGAAATGACTTGCATAATAGCAAAACACATGTTGTTCTAGAAGTCGAACATCGAACCTACTCTAACCATCTTCTCAGTAAAGTTTCAAATGAGAAGGAGATTCATAATCCCTTTGGTGTATTGCAGTCGGGACAAAGAGGTAACCCCTTTGACTTGCATTCATTAGCCATCAAAATTTTGCTTAGAGGCGAAAAGGATACTAAAATTAGCCCAACAAACCCTTTGGTATTGAGTAGTTGTAACACAGATGGATTTGAAGCTATTACCAATATCTACAAGACCAATTAAAATCTTATCTTAGAATAAAAGAGGAACGAACTCACTTCGAAAAGTAAACGCAATTAAAGAGCTTGTTAATGATATATGACCTGACATGCTTATGAGTTGCTTATGAGTACAAAGATGGATACGATTGTTGCTTATGAGTTGGCTTATTAGTTATGTTTAAAGGGTTGATGTGTTCTAAAGTAGAAAGAGCAAGAGGAGGCTTACCCATACTTTGGAAAGAAGACTCTTTAATTGTTATGCATGTGCATCAGTCCCCCTAAGAACTCCATGTCTTGGTTTAGGTTAGGTGATTCACATACTTTCGATTTTTTATAAATTGGTTAGGGTGTTTTTAGGTTTTGTGTGTGTGTATGTGTGTGCGTGCGCGCGCGTATACGCATGTGTACGCGTGCATGTGTGCGTACATGCCTGCGAGCGCGCACGTGTGATCTAAGTTTCGTAGGGTTCTGATATACTTGGTTAAGTAGGTAATATACATTGAAACTTATTCAAACTTAATCAAACTAGAGTTAGGCAAATTACTCATGAAAAAATCTTTCCTAAATGCTATTATTAGACACCTAAGAAAGTCAATTTTGATCTTCCTACAAACCTAACTTCTTAGTCCTTAGATGTGTCCAACCATCCCTTCCAATTCTAACCAATCTAGTTTGAACATTCTACATGACTAAGCAAAGTTAGTATGGTTTAGGCTTGAAACAACAATAATTTATTACAAGCTATTCCTGATTTCTAAAACACTTCAAGAATTTGGAACAAAACAACTTTTAGCCATCTTGAAACAAGGAAAAGAAAAATAATCCTTCAACAATTAAAAAAGATTGAAAACAAGATTACACAAAGACCTATAGCATAATCAATTAACATGGAAAATAACCTTAGATCCCAACTAAATATTATACGTAGAGAAGATAAATATATGTGGAAATGGAAATGTCATGTCAAATGGATCAAATATGGTGAATGAAACACTAAATACTATCATGCCCTTATTCTTGCAAGAAGACCCAAAAACAAAATTTGGAGACTCTAAGATTCAGTAGGAAACTAGATCCTAGAATTTGACCTTAAAAAGCATATATATCATCGCTTTCAAAATTTATATACAACTTCAAAGACCTTTGTATTCTTAGCCAATCCCATTCCTAAGACAGTTTCTAGAGGTTTAAATAAGTTACAAAGTGATGAAATAAGAAAACTTATCTTGCCATAAGAAATTCTTCAAGCACTATAGTTGATAGGCTCTTCAAAAGCCCTAGGGAAAGATGGTTTTCAATCCAAGTTTTATAGACATTGTTGGCCCATAGTGTAGCAATAACTTGAAACTTTAGTTACATTCGTCTTTACCACATAAACCTTACCCATAAGTCTAAATGAATTGTTGATAGTTCTTATTCCAAAATTCTAGGGTAAAATAAAATCTCTGAATTTAAGCTAATTAGTTTGTGCAACAATTTGTACAAAGTGATTACAAAAATTCTTGTTCAATATCTTCAACCATTCTTAAATGAATTAATTTACCCATGCCAAACAAGCTTTATCCCCAAGTGAACATATTTTGACAACATTCTTCTTCTACAAGAGCTTCTTCATAGCCTAAAATCCAAAAGTGGGGGAAAAGGGTTTTATGATCATAAAGATAGACCTTGAGAAAGCATTTAACTGGATTGAGTGAGGTTTTCTTATAGCAGCTTTACATGCCATAAACATCCCCAAAAATTGAGTAAAACTTATTAGATCTTGTCTATCACTAGTTAACACACAAGTTATCTTCAATGGTTCCCTTCTTGAGGAGATAAAACCATCCAAAGCTATTAGATAAGGAGACCTTATCTTACCTTATCTCTTCATCTTATGAATGGAAATAATTAGTTGTCTCATTGATGAGCAAGTGGTAGCAAGAAATTGGCAACTAATCCACTTTAGAAAATCCTCACTATGATTATCTCATCTCTTCTTTGCAGATGACATCATCCTCTTGGTTGAAGCCAGTACAAAATCAGCCTACACAATTCATGAAATGCTAAACCCTTTTGAAAATTGGTTAGGCTTACAAATAAACTACTATAAATCATCAATTTTCTTCTTAAACAACATAGAGAAAAATGTAAAGGAAAAGATAACATCTTTATTAGGACCTAAAATCTTAAACAGCATAGGAAAATTTTTAGGCTTCCCTCTCAATAAAGGTCATCAAGCAAAACATAGTAATTTTCATGAATCAACTAGCAAGATTGCCCAACCTTTTACATGCAAGTTACTAGTCTCCTTACAAAACTCTTGAAGTAATTGATAAGTTAATAAGAAGTTTCTTTTAGAATGGAACAACCGAGAACAAGAAAATAAGTTGGATACTGTAGTCTTAAGTAGGCATGCCAAGATATCTAGATGGTATGGGTTTCATAAATAAAAAAACACAAAATTAATATTTTGAAATGGAAAAAAATTAGACCTTTTTTAAGACAAAACCTTATGGAGTAAACTTTATCATTGGATGTATAAGAACTACGTTAAAGGAAATGAACTACTCCATGCCCCTTCATCTTCTTCATTATGGAAAAGTTTGGTGCAAGGGTATGAAAAATTCAAAGCCATTGGATCAGTTTAACTTAGAAATGGAAAATCAACTAATTTTTGGTACGATAAGTGGCTAAACTAGCGAAAAATTAGGTTATTAATATAGGGACTAATTGTAAAAAATAAAGATAAAATTTCAATAGTAAATGCATGGCAAAGTGTAGATAAATGGAATGATAATTTTCTTGAATTTAAGTTATCATCTTTAATTGTTAGAAGTTTTAGACCATGTGCACTCTTGAACAACAAACAAGACCAAAAACTAGGATACATAAGCAACATAAATTTTAAACCTACAGCAATTTTATGCTTATTTACGTAAACATATGAGTAATTTTAACCAAGTTAACTTGTCTTAGCTATGGAAGATACATGTGCTACCTAAAATACATTTATTCTTTTGGTGTGCTTGTCTTGATGCTCGTCCTATGTAGAAAAAATATTCACAAATTTATGCAGTTGAAAATAGTTACCTAAGATGTCTTCTTTCAAATGCAGATAATGCGTCTTTGAGGTTGAACACATGAAAAAAAACCACAACAGAAGTGAACAAAAGAAAAACAAAGGAGGATTAGCAAATCTAGGTAGCTATCAATTGGATATAATACACCAACAGATCCTACTCAGCCTATAATTCACTAAATATGACTCATAGGTTTGAACTATAGGGTTACTCGCCATTACTCCTTATTAAAAGGAATAGATAAGAGTTAAAGAGATAAGTGAGAACACTAAGGTTACTCATAAAGTAAACTTATAATAAGTGTTGTCTGCGTACAAAATAAATATGGTTTATATAATAGCCCCATTAAGGTTACAAGCATATATGGGAAAGACAAAAAGAGTAATTTACAATTAGAATACATGAAATATACTAAAAAGGGTAAAAGAGACAAAAAATATTATGTACAAAAAAGTGAGGAATTCTTTTAGAATGTTGTGCTAGGAGACGTGTCAAGGGGTGGTTGGTACCATATATAGAAGTTGTTCTTGTTGATGCGGAGTTTAGGATAGTCTTGCGGTTGTAGAAATAAGCTTAAGGGATGTTGGAAGGGGGTTTAAGAATTGGGCAGATCCAGTTTTATTTGGGTAAAGGCTTGAATATTAAGAAATATTTATAGTTTAGGCTAGCATTTCTTTAGGTCAGATGTTTTGGTAGCTCGGCTTAGTCAATCGTTCGAGGTCAGTTTGCTCGAATGCAGTCTAGATTATGGTAAGAGCTTAGTAATAGGTATGGTTGTTAGGTAGGTCAGTTTATATGCTTAGCAAGTCGGAATATCTACTCGACAAGTCGACATATATGCTTGGCAAGTTAGCACAACTGCTTGGTAGCTTGGAAATTGTATTAGAACTTATGAAAGCTCGGTGTTTAGGTTAACAGTAGTGAAAGAGATGAAGATCATTATAGGAATCCTCATCTTGAATGGGGTTTTGCGCTTTTATTTTTTGTGTGATTCCTTAAAGTCCTCTCTTTCGGTTGTACGTGACTGGTTCGAGAAGTTGATTCCTATCATCTGCCTAGGGATCGAAAAAATTTGTCTTCAAATTTAAAGTGATCTCAAGCTCTTATTCTATCTTGGTATCTATTGGGTCTTCTCCTGGTTAGTGGGGAATCAGGTTGGATACATTGAAGGTGGAGGAAACACCATAGTTCTTAGGTAATTCAATTTGGTAGGTTTTATGATTGATCTTCTTTAGGACTTTGAATGGACCTTTAGCTCATGGAAATAGCTTGCTTTGTTGCAGGTATGGAAATGTCTCTCTATTGAGGTGAATCCATACTAAGTCTACTGGTTTGAAAGAAACAATTTGATGGCCACTAATACCAATCTCTTGCTATCTATAGTTTAACTTGGTGATTTTCCTTGCTACATATTGATGTAGCTCTTGTAATTCTTAGGCTCAGGTGACTTTAGATTAACTCTCTTCAATAGCCTTGAGGGCATTGATCAAATCTAGGGGAATAATGAGATTGAGGCCATAGACGACTTCAAATGAAGTCTTCCCAGTGGTGCTATAGATAGTTCGGTTGTATGCCAAAATCCACAATTAGCAAACACAAATCCCAATCTTTTAAGTTCTTTTCCATGATAGCTTAGAGTAGATTCCCCAGTATTCTATTCATCACTTTAGTTTGGGCATCAATCTAAGAGTGGCTATTAGAGTTGAATACAAGTTTATTTCTAAGTCCTCTTTAAAGAGTTTTCTAAAAATAGCTTAAGAATTTTGTGTCGCAATATGAAACATTAGTCTTTGGCACTCCATGCAATTAGACAACTTCCTGTAAAAACAAATCAGCAATGTATAAAGTATCGTTACTTCAATGGCATAGGATGAAGTGTGCCATTTTGCTGAAGCGGGCTACTACAACAAAGATAAAATCTTTTTCTCTAGATGTCCGGGATAACCTAGGACAAGTTTATGCTAAGGTTTGCCCAAGGTAAGGTCGGTATAGATAGGGGCACATACTCTCCATGTGGCTCTCTCTTTCTCGTAGCCCTCTTACAAACTTCACAACTATTGATTTCCTTATGGACATCATTCTCAAAATGACAAGGTAATCTACCACTATGAGCCTCTCTAACTAACAATTAGCGTGTAGAACAACTTGGTATGCATAACCTTCGATCCTTAAACAAATAGCCATCCTTGATATAATTTCCTCCAACAACAACTCCATCTCTATACTGTTCAAGAAGAGAACCAAATTAGGGGTCATGAGCATACTACTTAGTGATAAGTGAAAATCCTAATAATTTCGTTTGTAGAGTAGTCAGCAGGGTTTGTCATTGCGACAAGATATCTTTAACCACATTGGCACTACCCTTCTTGTGTCGAATCACAAAACAAAACCCTTCCATAAATTCTTACCACTTCTCTTGCCTTTTCAAAATTTTTTTTTAACTCCCAAGATGCTTCAAAGATTCATGGTCAATATAGATTACAAACTCTCGTGGTAGTAAATAATACTGCTAAATAGTAAGAGCTCAGAAAAGAGAATATAACTCTTTTTCATACACGAAATAGTTAAGTGTGGCATCACTGAGCTTCTCATTAGGATAGGCAACCGTTTGTCATTCTTGCATCAGGACAGCATTAATTCCAATACTTAACACATTGCATTTTAATTAAAATAGCTTGTAAAAATCTGGTCAAGATAAAATAGGGGCAGTAGTGCACCTCTTTTTGGTCATCCCATCAAAACCCTTCACTCTTCTTTGTTAGCTCAATTAAAAGGGCTGCAATAGTACTAAAATTTTTAATGAATCACTTGTAAAAGGAAGTAAGGCTATGAAAACTGCATACTTTAGTGACATTCTTTGATGTTGGCCAATCCAAAACAACTTGAACCTTTTCCTTATCTACTCGGTTTCCTTCTTCAGATATTACATACCTAAGAAAGATAAGCTTACTTTGATAGAACATACACTTCTTCATGTTCCTATACAACTTCTTAACTTGTAAAATGTCAAAAATAGCATCGAGGTGTTGAATATGGTTACCCAGGTTAGCATTATATATTAATATGTCATCAAAGTACATAACCACACATCTTTCAATCAGTGGTCACATCACATGATTCATAAGCCTCATAAATATGCTTGGTGCATTCATAAGTTTGAATGGCATAACCAACCACTCATAGTTATTATGCCTCGTTTTGAAAGTAGTCTTTCATTCATTACCAAGTCTCATGTGAATTTGGTGGTAATCACTTGGCAAATCAATTTTTGAAAATATCTTGGTACCATGAAGGTCATCTAACATGTTATTAAGCCTTGGTATTAGATATCTATACTTAATAGTGATATAGTTGATTGCTTGGTTATTAATGTACATGCGTCATGAACCATCCTTCTTTTAGATGAGTAGAGGTGGTACAACACTAGGACTAATGCTCTCCCCTCACATAACCTTGATTTGTGAGCTCATCTACTTACCTTTTTAGCTTGGTAACCTACTTAAGGTTCATTATATAGGCATGTCGGTTCAGTAAGGTTGCGCCTAATTACAGATGAATACAATGTTCTATGTCTCGAACTGAGGGTAATCCCTTAGGAAACTCTTTAAGAAACAGGTCGAAAAACTCATTGATTAACCTTTGGATCTCATTAGGTACTTCTTCTGTATCTCTCATTTCCAACAGTCTCCTAATCAACAAAAACATAAGCTCATTGACCTTCTTAATAGCTCGAAGCTCTCTTTAACTCATCATTAAAGGTTTCTTCTTACTAACTCAAGTGTGTTGGTTATGGGTCTCATTCACAGTCATAGGTTGTAGTACGATCTTCTTTACATCCTTAATAAAGACATAGATGTTTTTATATCCATTATGCATAACACATTAGTCGAACAACCAAGGTTATCTAAGTAACAGATGTGAAGCTCCCATAAGGACAACATCCCATACCACTTCATCCCTATACACATTCATAACACTAAAAGGCACAAATAATTGTTCTGTGATCTGTAAAGCACCTTTATAATGAAGCCAGTATAGCTTAAAAGGTTAGGGGAGCTTAGATGTCAGCAGTTCTAACCTTTACACAAAAGATTGTACAACGACATTAGTACAGCTCCCTCCATCCACGATAATGGTATACTACTATCCTTTAATGGTACATTTTGTATGGAACAAATTTTCTCTCTAGTATGCCTTAGAGCTTGGTATGGAGCTCAAGACTTGTCTCAATACTAAGGTCATCACTTCTCCGTAGTTGGCATATACATAGGTATCTTATTCCTCCTTAACGTAAACTTTTCTAACATTCTTCTCTTCATTTAGCTCACTCTCGTTGGTGTTATTTACTACATCTCCTCGGATTACTATGGCATGTTGGTTCGGACACTCAATAGCCATGTGTCCAAAATCTAAACGTTTGAAGCACTTCACTTTGCTTGTCTTCCATCTAGAGGCCTACCCTTTCTCATATGTCCTTGGGGTCGGCTAATCTTCAAATCAGCTTGGTTGCACTGGTCAGCTTTGCTAGCTTACTTGGCTATCATCGAGTTAGTCATATTTATCCTTGACTTCAGTTGGTCTCTTCGGCTCGACATGAGTAGGTCAGCGCTGAGTAGGGGCTCAAGAAGATGTCAGCCTTAGTTAGCTTAAAGCATTTCTTCTCTACTTTTCAACCCTCTATGCTACTTTAATGTCCTCTTATAGTATATAGAATCTTTGTACTTCCACAATATTGCGAATCTCATATTTGAGTCCATAGATGAAATGAGATACAATACAGGCTTTGAGCTCTTCTATGTCTAGGATCATTAGCATATGAAATTCTCTCATATATTCATTAACATATCGGCTTCCTTGGTAAAGTTCCTATAACTTTGTAAACGCATCTGGCAAGTAGGTCTCAGAGACAAATCTTTCCCTCAACAATCTCTTAATCTCTTTCTAAGTTTATATACCTCGTCTTCCATCTCTCGCTTTACCTGCGTTCAGATTTTTCCACCACATGATAGCATATCCTAAGAACTCTAGCATAGCAAGTTAGACATTAACTGTATTCATATACCTATAATAGTCAAATACTTTATTAACTTTTTCCTCCCATTCTAGATATTCATTTGCATCTCCACTTCTATTAAAGGGTAAGATTTGGACCTAAACATTATCAAGTCCTCACGGGGTTCGATGTCCTCACTCTTGCACTTGGTAGTACTTAACCTCTTCTTCTTCTCCATACTCTTTGACATCTATTTCCTCCTTAATCTCTTCTAACTCTAATTGTTGTCTAGTAGCTCAGTTTGCAACTCCTTCGGCTTAATGGGGTCAATTTAGGTGATTGGCTTGGTCACCTTAGCTATGATGCCTCTCTGGAACATTCTTAGATGGGTCATGATGTGGTACACTCTGTAGTTGATGATTATTGACTTGCATTTTAGTAACCAAACTCTTAACAAGATCAGTGAGTAAGTTAACTTTATCATCGATTGACCTAAGGGTGTTACTACCATTTTGACCTTGACCTCGACCAGCATGAACGACCAGCATGAACGCTGCTACTTTGGTCACCAACAACAACTTGAACACTTAGAATTTGACATAATACAATACTTTTCCAACCATTTGACAATGCAACACACAACAAACAGTTCTGCTTATTACCCAAAACCTTACCAATACACTTTAACAACTTCAATCACCTGATATTCACTTAAATACAACAACAATGAACTTATTCTGTTTTTGCTGTGAAAAATAGAGTATAATAAAGTAACAATTGGACCTACACTTACTAATATATGAACCTCCACTTCACAACTCATAACCTTAGAACTTACTTAACAAGAATACACTGTAACAGTTACGGACGGAACACAATAGCCACTAATAGTAAACACAAACTAAACTTCATTGCAACTTTACACATTCCCTTTCGGAACTATACTTTGATATTAGCGAAGCTGATGCATCTTTAGGATGGTATACACAAAGAAATACCACAACAAAAGGGAATGAAAGAAAAACAAAAGGAGATTAGCAAATCCGGGTAACTAGTAATTGGACATGACATATTAACTGATCCTATTTGGCTTACAATTCGCCGGATATTGCTCACTTGTCCGAACTATAGGATTACTTGTCATAACTCCTTACTAAAGGGAATAGATAAGAGTTAAAGGGATAAATGAGAACACTAAGGTTGCTTATAAAGGAAACTTGTAATAAATGTTGTATACATACAAACAAATGGGTTTTATTTAATAGCCCTACTATGGTTACAAGCATACATGGAAAAGACAAAAGGGGTAATTTACATTTGGAATACATTAAATATATTAAAAAGGGTAAAAGAAACAAATAATATTTTATATGGAAAAGTGAGGAATCCTTTTGGAATGTTGTGTTAGGAGACATGTATCAAGGGGTAGTTGGTGCCACGTACAAAAGCTGTTCTTGTTGATGTAGAGTTTAAGATAGTCTTGCAGCTGTGGAAATGAGCTTAAAGGATGTTGAAAGGGGGTTTGAGAACTAGGCAAATTCGATCTTGTTTGGTAGGTTGGCACAATTGCTTAGTAGCTCAAAAATTGTATTGAAACTTTTGAGAGCTTAGTGCTTAGGTTGGTAGTAGTGAAAAAGATGGAAACTGGAATAAGAATCCTTATCTTGAATTGGGTTTCAAGCTAGTATTCTTTGTATAAGTCCTTAGAGTCCTCTAGCATGGCTAGTTAGAGGAGATAATTCTTATCAAAAGATATCTCTTGTGCCTTACTTACATGTCCTGAAATTCAACAACTCCTTTCCTTGCAAGGTCTTTTGGTAGATGGCAAAGAAAATATTATTAACTGGTTGCATAATCACTTATGCTATAATAGGTGTGTAATACATGATCCCTAACCATTGAAAGGTGTTCTTATCTCCTCTTTATGACCTTGTTGGAAAAAATCGAAATGACATTATATTTAAAGAACTACCCTCCACTAAATT
The DNA here is from genome assembly GCA_024138015.1 of Lumnitzera littorea. Lineage (NCBI taxonomy): Eukaryota > Viridiplantae > Streptophyta > Magnoliopsida > Myrtales > Combretaceae > Lumnitzera > Lumnitzera littorea. The sequence goes on along the minus strand of JAMXBB010000004.1, from coordinate 62,112,630 downwards.
ATACACATTGTGGTGTGAAGCAAGAAGGCTAAAACAAGCACACTAGGCATTAGTGGTATTCAATAAGAAGAAAACATATCCCATCACTTATCAAAACTGGGATTAGGTTCCATTACAAGAAAATTGGGTTATACTTTATACGAATACCGCTTACCTTACACATACTAGTTATGCGACTACAGTAAGTATGTTAAGAGATGACCTAAGTCAATAGATTGTTGATTTTACTCAAAAATTAGGAAAAATTGATATTTTCTAAGCAAAACTTTGGGGTTTATTTTCACTTGCAACTTTGTGCAAGACTAAAGATCCCATTCTTAGAAGTCTAAATAGATTCTCAACTTGTAACAAATTTACTTTTATCTGGTAAGGATATCATGGATTATAATTACAGCGTGCAATATACATGCAGGGAAAAATTTGAAGAATTCAAGCAAGTCTGGTTATTTTTTTGTGCCTAGAGAGGTGAACATGGTTATAGATTTCATGACAAATGCAACAAGAAGTATGGAATAAGATGAAATTTTAATGTTTATGCCTCCAGTTAGTATATGTGATGTCCTAATTTTGATATAAGACCATATGGGGTGATGCTAAAGAAAGCAAAGTGAAATTCTGTAATATATATATATATATATATATATATAAACCATGTACTCAATACTCCTATGGTTTTTGATCCAAACGGGGGAAAGACACCATCACAGGAGACTTTTGTATCTACATTTGCATTTTAGATAAATATAATCTGCTTTAACTGAAAAAAAAAAAAAACAGAATAAGCAAATTTCCGAAAGAAAAGAACAAACCCGATTTATAAAACCGTAGGAGTAGCCACCTCCCGTTAGCTAGCTCTATATCTTTCACATCTTCTTTTTCTCCGCCATTTCTTTTTTGTTCTTGATCTCTACCTCTATTAAAACGAATAAGGAGTCATTTCTATACTCATTAACATCGTGCAATAATCATTGCCTTTGTTTTCTTCATCGCTGTCATCATCTTTGTCACATTTACTGTCTTTGTTATCATCTCCACTACTTTTGGGTATTCGCCATCTTCTTCACCACTGCAAGGCCATTGGCTCCATCCCATGCTCCTACCAATTCACGTAATTTTTTTTCCTCTTTCTGTGATTTTCTATCCGTTATGTGGATGTTTTATCTGGTTAAAGGATCAGTTTTCGCTTGATAAAACTTTGTTATTTAAAGGATTGTTGATACTTATTTTCACTATAGGAACTATGACTGTTTGGTTTAGGCTTATGACCGCATCTCTTCTGTATTTTCTTTGTCTATACTTGTTCTCATGTTCTATTAACGATTGATTTCTTATTCTATTGAAAAATAATAACAATGACAAATGAAGAAAGAATAAGCAAATTTCCATTCTCATATCTTTTTATTACGAATTACTATATTTACTATAATTACCTGTCATTAATGTTTTCATATTTTATTACTTTTAGTTTATCAATATGTAATATTCTAAATTGCAAGAGTGATCCCTTAGAGCATCTCCAATGGGAATTGTGTGGACCCCTTTCTTGGGGTCCTTACATACCTAAAATGCTGAATTTTTTTTTTTTAGATTTTTTCTTAAGTGTAGTTACAAATTATAATTTAAGTTTTGTATCGTGGGTTTCGTAATTAATATAAATAAAACTTAAATAATTTTGTTACAAAAACTTAGAGATAAAGTTGAGAGATCTTTAAAGGAGAAGGTTCCTTAAGATATTCATATGGTGCATAAGGATATGAAATGAGATCTTTAGCAATTGTAGATGGTCTCACATTTCTTGTGTATGTGCTTAGTTTCCTTATCATGCTCTCTAAATTTCTTTGAAAAATGCATTTAAACTCCTATATATCCAAATTACCCTTAATTTTATTTTGAATTTCATTTTTAGTTCTTTTATTTAAGGACAGAATAGTAAAGAAGGTCTAAAAGTACATTTTTCCAAAAATCTTTTGGTTTAATTGCTTAATCTCAAAATAAGAGGATTAAGTATACTAGCAGACAATACATTTATGATGCGTGTGCAAATTAAATAAAATAAAATTTATATTTTTAAAATTAACCATGATTTATTTGATGAAAAATTGTAATTTTTATTAAATAATATAAATATATTATTTTTTCCTTATCTACACTTATTTTAAATCTTTTAGTTTTTTATTTTTGAGCAAAGCAAAATTATGGATAGAAATTTATCCATGCGAGTGGATATCAATCATCATTATGATTATATTTTATCATAATTTGAATTTTAGCCATCTACTACACATACATAAATTAAGGTGGGAGAGAAAAATAGAAAGAGAGAGAAACTGTCAAGGAAAGAAATCATGGGATAAGATCATGTTGTGTAAGGAGATAGTAGAGAAAGTAGGTTTTGAGATTGGGAGAGATTAATAGAAGATAGTGAGTTAATATGTTAATTTTATCCTTAATATAAAATAATTATAGTTTTAATAAGTTATTTTTAGTATTATTTTTTTTTTTAATAAAATTTTAATTTGAGGGCTAAATAGTAATGTTTAAAGGGGTAGTTACTTAAGGTTGGTTACTTAAAGGCCAATCTGTTTTAATAATATAGATATTATACAAAAATAGGAAGATATATTTGCAATATACGTATGAAATATAAATAACATAACCTATTAGGTCATATTTATTGGTAGGCTTGGTACATATTCTTGCCAAGTACTATGCTTTTGCTGATAAATGGTAAGCACCATATCATATGCAATGGACATCTCTAATTTTTCTTTTCTTCTTTTAATATTTTTTTAAAATATTGATTTTAGTAATCACTGATAGAGTAGAGAATTATTTACAAATAAAAGTTGTTTAGGGTATCGTTATGGTACTTTAAACACTTCTTTAAGCGCTATACTAATAAACATGCCCTTAGAAAAAACAAGGTTTAAGATCAAATAAGCTTTTTTTTTTTCTTTTTCTTTTTCCAAAGATTGAATTAAAAATAAAACAAAAGGAAAACAAGTTGAAAAACATAAGATTTAGATAAAAAGAAAAAAAGAAAAAGAAAAAACACGATACACTTCGACCTTACAACATAATTGATATTTCACCCAATACCTTCTGTTTCTCTAGTCCATTTTCCATTTATATATTTATATATGCCATACGTTTACTTCACCGCTAGTACTTATATATTGGTTTTGTCTATCTTAGGGTGTTTTCCTAGCAAATTCATGTCTCACATCCTTTTCTTCGAGCGATCGATGCATTTGAATTTACACTATATTTGAATATAGCTGTCAAATTGTATGACGAAAAGTATATAGGATGAAAAAGGGACAAGAAAAGCATACAGACGAATGGGGGAAAAATGCCTCAAAGATCGAAAAGCTGGTTGCTTTTCAACCATTACCTGGCTTAGTCCATATTTTGCAGCAAGATATCAAGTGGCTAATGTTGTAATGTAGTATGCTGAATGATGACACTATGTTGTATATTTGCTTGTCTAATGAATTATCTTGTTAACGGGGCGACAAAGAAAAAAAGGAAAAAAAAAAAAAAAAAAAGAGAGAGAGAACATAATAGTTATCCTTCCTTTCAAATGCATTAATTTCTTGTTTATTCTTTTTATCTATAAGTTATACAATTATTATATTTTTAAAAGTTATAAGAATATGAAGTCACGTTTTAAATGTATAAAGGATTTATATATATTTCACCAAAAATTATGGAATGTATGTTTAATTATTTCAACAGTTTTTCGGAATCAGATAACATGTATAACGCCAGTAGGTAATCTTTAAAATGCACTCCAAGGTAAATCTAAAGTTATAGGTTGCAATGTTTAACATGTTCCGCAGGATAAATTTGAAGTCTCTGTTGCGTTGCTGTCGTTTTCCTTATTTTTATATGGATTTTCCTCAACTACCCATATGATGACCATGGAAATTCACTTTTAAGTCGATGTCTAGATTTTTCTTTCCTTCTTTTCTTTTTTCCTTTGTTTTTTTTTCTTTTCCCGGAGGTTGTTTAAGCCAAACCCGTAGGTCCAGTCCATTTCTATTTTTATTTTCATTAGTTTTTCGTAATTTCAATATCATTAATTAAAATTGAACGATTTTACGATATTATTATTATGATATTACTAAATTTCCAATAATGGCAATAGGAAATCTATCTGAATTGTGGTGTAATCATAAAAAAATCAGAGAAGGCATAAAATCGAGCATCCCACTGTCCCCATCAAAGTACAGTTTTCATGTGGCCGGCAATCACGACCGCCGACATTTTTAATTTGCATTATTTGACTGTTCTTCTTACAATAATAAATTATTTTGGAGCCATATCTTAGCTTAATTGTCTTATAAAATCTATTGAGATCATAATAATACTTAAAGTATCGTCATCAATAATATACTTTCAGAAAAAGTCAATGCCATGGATGAAATAGATAATGAATTAATTGATGAAACAATGTTCAATATTTCTTTAAAAGATTTAAATATTAATGAATCAAATAATGAAATTAATTGAAAAAAACCTAAAAAATTATATTATCAGAGAGCAACACCTCCTGATATATTAATTGAAGAAAAAAATGATAATTAACAAACTAAGTATTCTGTAGAATCCACATATGAATGGAATATAGATGGATGCTTAAAACAAAAAATTCTCTATGTCCTTAATCAAATGATAATGTTTTCAAATACTAATAAAACTGTTCCAAATGTTACTGATTATCAAGTAGCACTTCTTGTAATTTTCGCTTTCACTAGACAATTAAAATGATGGTAGGATAACTATCTCACTAAGGAACAAAGAATCAATATCCCCACTTCATGTAAAATTGATAAAAATGGTAGAAGAATATTAAATGATAATAACGAACTAATTCAAGACATGGTCATTACTTTAATATTCTCAATAAGTCAATATTTCATAAGAAACCCTTTACATATTAGGAATAACATCTTAGATCTATTGTCCAATATAAAGTGCAAATCCCTAGAAGAATTTAGATAATATAAAGATATTTTCTTTTAGAAAGTTTTCCTTAAGAATGATTGTAATTAATCTTTTTGGAAAGAAAAATTTTTAGCTGGTTTACCAAAATTAATAGGTGAACAAATTAGAGAGAAGATCAGAGAAGAAAACAAAGATGAAATTTCTTATGATAATTTGTCATATGGAGAATTAGCATCATATGTTAATAAAATTGAAACCAATTTGTGTATCACAATAAAATTATAAAAATAATTAAAAAACGAACAGTGCTTAAAACACCAAAACTTTAGTAATTTCTGTACCTAATATGACCTCTCTTTTGTCAATAAAAAATTAAAAAAAATAAAAAATCTTCTTATACTTCTTTAAAATGTCCTCAATGTTCACATAAAAAACGTTGAAGAAACTTAAAAAAAAAAATCCTTTAAAAAATTAAAAAGCGAAAAGAAACCTAAAAATAAAAAGTACAAGAAAAAATCACATAAATAGTTAAGGTGTTATAAATGTAAAAAAATTAGTTATACAGTAAATTTTTACAAAATCAATAACAAACTTAATAAATTGAATCTAGATGAACATATAGTGGAAAGCATCTTGCAAATATTTTGTAATAATGAATCTTCTTTATCAGAAAATGATTGTAATGATGGAACTCAGTCCAATGACATGAATTTTATGTCATCTTCATTTGAAGAAGAAAATGAAATTAGCGTTTTGACAAATGAAGAAGAAGAAATTCTTCGTAATATTGACCAATTGTCAAATGATAATGAAAAACTTAATTTCATAAAAAAATGTTAATAAACCCAATTTTAACTCTTACGAAAAATTTACCTTATAATCTTAATAAAATCCTTAAAAGAGGTAAAAGAAAACAGAAAAAATCAATAATCAATACTTAAAAACATGAAATAAAAGATTTAAAGTTAATGCAAATAAAACTTCAAAAAAACTTTCTTGCACTTAAGCAAAAAATATTAGTTCAAGAAAACCATCCTGAAACTTTAAATGAAAAAAATTCAAATGTTTTGTCAATATTTGATAATAATGATTATCTAATGCATCTTGTTCAAATAACAATAAGAAAATGAATGATTAATATTTCAATCAAAATCAATAACGAATTCATTTTGGAATTAATTGCATTATTTGATACTGGTGTAGATTTAAATTGCATTAGAGAAGGATTAATTTTAATCAAATATTTTGAGAAAACTACCCAATCTCTAAGTTCTGCATCTAGTAGCAAATTATGCATCAATTATAAATTGTCCAATACTTCAGTATTAAAAGACAATACTTCATATAAAACTTCTTTTATACTTGTCAAAAATTTAAATAAAAATATTATTCTTGGAACTCCTTTCATAAAGCAAATCCAACCATTTTTTGTTAATAAAGATGTAATTGAAACAAAATATTTCAAAAGGAAAATTGTATTCAATTTTATCACAAAACCACAATCCAAATACATAAATGAATTAAAAAACAATTCAATCTTTGAATTAAATTGTTTAATTCAATGCAAAAAAAATCATTTGATGTATTTGAAAAATGATTTTAAGTTCAAAAGAATTGGAAATCAACTCAATAATGAAAATTTGAAAATAAAAATTTCTAATTTGGAATTAGAAATGAAAAATTCAATTTGCTCTACACTTCCAAATGCATTTTGGAATCATAAGTTACATATAGTGGACTTACCATATGAAAGTGATTTCAATGAAAATAATATTTCAACAAAAGACAGACATTCTCAAATGAATAATGAAATCTTAAACCATTATAAAAATGAAACAAATGATTTACTTAATAAAAAATTAATTAGGAAAAGTAAATCTCCATGGAGTTATTCTACTTTTTATGTCAATAAAAATTTAGAAATAGAAAAAGGTATCCCAAGGTTAGTAATTAACTATAAACCTCTTAATACTGCTCTTAAATGGATTAGATATCTAATAACTAATAAAAGAGATTTACTAAATAGTTTGAATAAGGCCAAGATATTCTTAAAATTCGATATGAAATCTGGCTTTCGACAAATTTAAATTAACAATAGTAATAAGTATAAAACTACCTTCATAGTTCCTTTTAGTCAATATGAATGGAAGGTAATACCATTTAGTTTGAAGAATGCTCCCTCTGAATTTCAAAAAATAATAAATGAAATTTTTAATGACTTCACCAATTTCAAAATAATCTATATTGACGTTGTTTTGATATTCTTATCTAATATAGACTAGCATTTTAAATATATAAAATTTTTTATTAATATAGTCAAGAAGAATGGCCTAGTTGTTTTACCTTCTAGGATTATTCTTTTCTAGACTAAAATTAGATTCTTAGGTTTCAATATCCATGATGGAACAATAATTCTTATTCAAAGATCCATAAAGTTTGCAGATAAATTTCCTAATGAAATTAAGGATAAAAATCAATTTTAAAGATTTTTAGGAAGTTTAAATTATGTTGCAAATTTTTTCCCAAATCTCAATATAATCTGTAAACCATTATATTAAAAGTTAAAAAAGAATTTACCTCAATGGTCAAATGAACATACAAATGTTGTCAAAATAATCAAGAAAAAAATTAAAGAAATTTCTTGTTTGCACATTGTAAATCCTTCCCTATCAAAAGTGGTAGAAATCGATACTTTTGATTTAGGATTTGGAAGAATTCTAAAACAGAAATAAGACAATAAAGAATATGTTGTTCAATTTGTGTCAAAAAAGTGAAATGATTGTCAACGTAATTATTCCACAATCAGAAAGAAAATTTTAGCAATTGGTTTAACGATTTCCAAATTCTAAGGAGATTTGTTAAATAAAAAATTTCTTTTGTGTATTGATTGCAAAGTTGCTAAAAATATTTTAATAAAAGATGTTCAAAACATTGCATCTAAATAAATTTTTGCCTGATAGCAATCAATTCTTTCTGTATTTGATTTTGAAATAAAGCATATTGATGGATCCTCTATTAGTTTTCTTAATTTCCCTACATTTGAAATTTTATAGGGAGATATCTCTCAAAAAAGAGAAGAATAAAGGAAAAGAAAAGGTTTCTTCAACCTTAGGCAAGGGGTTAACCAATATCAAATCCTGGTTAGATGTTTGTGAGTCATCGAACACTCCATTAACAATAAAAGAGGAATCCTCCTCTAGGACCTCAAAACCAATATCTTCAAATAATCAATCCATTTCTAATAATCAAAATTAATCCAATGAAGCTCTTTCTCAATTAGTCGATATGGAAATCACTCTAAGATTGTTGAAACCAATTTCAATAGCCTTACAATAAAAAAATGAAATCCCAATGATGCTCAAAATTCCTTAACAAATAGAAACTTAGAGGAAAAATCAGAATATTTAAGTTACTGAAGTAACAACTTTAGTACCTTCCACAATGATACTTGCAAGTCAAAGGTCCAGATTTTTCACAAAACCTATTTCCAGATATGTTTTCTCTGTTGAGGAAAACTTATTTGAAAAGGACCTTTTTTAATACAAAAGATTTTTATTATGTACCATATGATGTTTACAAATCGATCCAATTTTATGAAAAAGTTTTGACTAAAATTGGTTTAATAAGATTCAAACATTTTGAGAAAGAAGGAATTGTTAGTTATTTTACAATCAGAATTTTGAGAGTGATCAATCTAAAAGAATGGCAAACCCATCCAATAACCCCAATAAAGCTCAATATAAAACCTTTTTCTGCATAGCCAGGTCATCAAGCAAGTTATAATTATTTTGATTGTAAACATGCTTGGTGAAATGTTTTGTACCAAATGAATCTAAAAAGATCACATACTTGGCTAATATTTTTTTATAATTATTTTTGTAAAAAGCTTCTTAATTGGTTTGCACACTGGTGGAAACAATTTAGAGCAGTCCCTGAAATCATTCATGAAAATGCCAGGAATGGTTTCGATATTTTCATAAAAGAATATAATCCAACATCTTATGAGAAAAAATTTCCAAAAAGAAATGTTGTATTTTATATATATTGGTGTATCTTAGGTTATGGCATGGTGGTTTGATTATAAACCTGATTGAACCTCAAATACAGTCAATTTAGTCAGAATGTATAAAGTCAAATGGTGGGACAATTTTAATATGTGGAATAAACTTGAAGAAGATTCAATTTTAAATTGGATCAAACGCAATTCCTTAATTGGGCCATCTAAAATTTCAACTCCACAATATCATAATAGAGTGTTTTTAATTTCTTTTCTACTAAGTGCAAGTTCTCTAGAGCAAATAAAGCAGATTTTGGAAATAGCATTAGCAAATATCAATGAATCGACTCAAGGATCAAGTTCAGATTTGGCATTAGAATTAGGATCTCATCACAGCGGGAATTTAAATGAAGATAACTACTATAGGATACACCTAGGTGATCCTTGAATATTGTAATTTTGTTTTCCAATGTAATTTTGCACTATAAGATACAGTAGGAATACAATATTTGTATACATATACCACAATACACAATATCGTCATCAATGATGTTAGCATCCACCATCTAACATATTACTGTTCACAATAGTAACCGGTCCGTGTTCCCAATTATAAAATCATGCCCTCTCTGCCGTTGAAAAGTAGGTCGGATACACAACCTCTTTCTTCTTCTCTTTCTCTCATCCTCCCAAACTGCCTCTCTCTCTTCTTCTTTCATCTCTCCTCTCTAACACTTCTTTACTTACCCTTCTTTTCTTCCTCTCATACACATACAGTACCTTCTCCTACTTTCGATCTTACTTCTACTAATCAATTTTCCTTCAATAATTAAATACTTTCCTTTCTAAAGCATATTGTTTGCTTCAATCCTGAGGTAGAATACAATTACCTCTCAATATTCTCAACTCTCTTTCAAATATTTTCAATATATCAAAATTTTTCTTTAAATATCTATATATGCTCTTGTATTTTGTACAAACGGTTTCAAATCAATAAGATTTTAGCTTGTTTATCTCTTCTTATATATATTATATCTCGTGTGGGGAATCTCCAATTTAATTGGGTGTAATTCCATGAGATTTGTCAATTTAATTTACAAACCCCATAATCGACTAGTATTACCCCCTTTGGAGGTTTCATATTTATATAATTTTGCATAAAACCCTATTAATCTTGGCATTGCAACTTATGGTGGTTTCAATAATATCTTACTCATATATTTATTTCACAATCTGTTGTTAATATTTACGTTTATGATTATTTGAATAGTGCAATAGAATTTCTTGAGTGGTATTATACTTTAATTGTTAATAGTGATTGCTATTAATTACTCTCATACAATATCCTCTTTATGTCTGTAGATTATAATTCTTTTTGTGAAAACGAACAGGATATAGAATTGTTTTATACTTATTTAGAAGATTGTATTACTCTCCTTGAACATTTTCATAGATTATATTTTTGGTTATTTAGGCAAGTTGAAAATATTTTAGATCACACTGATTAATATTTTAATAATAAAATTCTACAAGTTCTTTAGTATATTGGTTGGAAATTGGGATTGATCAGAAGAAAAGGCGAGGATTTCGTAAGCCTCCCATTAACCCAGTAAGACAATATTACGTACTAAGAACAACAAAATAATAAATGTTTAATGTCTCAAAAAACCAAAGATAATAACGGAGACGATCTAATTAAATATAATTAATATTTGGAAGATGCAATAGAATTCTTATTATATATTGTTAGGGCCTATTCTCTTCTTGGAGAAAGGTTTTACCTAACTGATATGTATTTTAGACGAAATAAAAGTATACTCTCTAGATATCTATTAGTTTCATCTTTATAGTTCAATATAGTATTTTGTATTTATTATTAAGTTTAGCTCCTCTAGGGTGCCTTGTTGGTATCAAAGCTAAGGGGAGAGTGTATAGTTGTATAAGTGAGTTCGTATTTTTTTAATGAGACGATTTTCTTCGTAAAAATCTATATCTTATATTTACTAATCATTTGGGATGAATCTTTTGTGGAAAAATCTTAGTATTTTAATAAGCTTACTAAGGCCTAGCATAATTATTACATGTACACCTAAAAGTTCATGGTGAGATGTGAATAGATTTCTAAACTCATAAAGTGTAATTTTATCTTCATATTACTTTAAATATGTGCATATTCTTCGAACTGCTATTAAACCTGAAACTCATGGGTAAAATGAACATAAGCAACTCTAAGAGGTTAAGGAGTCTAGACATATTTGACTAATAGGTTTGAGTGGATTTACAACATATATATATATATATATATATATATATATTAATTTTGTTTTAACTAGGCACCTAAAACATGATCGTATCTCCCAAACTTTATATTATTATTATTATTATTATTTTATCTTGAAACTTACAATCATTTGTCGTCTAATCTAATGGTTTCTAAGAGTGATTTGAACCCTTTTTCAACCATTACATACATGTCTTTACCCTTCTAAACTTTTAAAAGTGAATTTATCTACCTTCTTACACCATTTCCTATGAGAAGTTGCCCTCCTAGAATCTAAAACCCATTAGGAACATATACATCCATCCATCCATGCAAGTGTGCAGTTGTGTAAAGGGCTAATTCTTAATTTTGATTGTTACATTAGAGCACCCATACCCACTAGGATCTCATCTACAATTCTTAGATGTTACATCATGAACTTAAGAATCTCCTTTTTTAAGAACTTCTTTGCCTTTTTCATAAAATTGTTAAATAAAGATCCTTAACATTTATTTATATTATTTACAAGATCTATAATATAAGCATTTAATAAAATCAACACTTAACATAGAAAAAAAAAATTAACAATGCTTTAGGGACTCGTACGAAAGAGGTCCTTAATTAAGGATAAAAAAAAGTAATGAACCTAGCTCCATTGGATAAGGGTCTCCATATGGGGTCCTTTGTTATAGGAACTTGTGCTAAAAACCTCTAATAGTGATGCTCTTCATAGGTTTTCAATTCAATTGGCCACTCAATTTTTTAGTTCTAATTTCAGAAGATGATTAAAATCTCTTGATGCATGGACAAAATAACTTATGCGACATTTTTTTTTTAATTTTTATTTCACTTGTGAAAAACGAAGATGACGTTTTTATAGGATTATGTAAACAAGTCCAGTCTATATTATTGATAACTCTTATTTTAAATATATTTCACATGGTGATTTTATAGTATTTCCCTTACATCTTTCGTTTTCTTTAAAGAAATTAATACTTAATTGAGTAAAATTTTAATTTCAAGGTTTGAACACGTTCTGGATTGAAAACGAAGAAAAGGAATCAAGTTTCACTCAATTTAGAGTTCAAATGAATGAGTTATGAATTGATTCTATATTTCTTGCCCTTGTAGTGCGTGACCCGAAGCAACCTGGAGGATTTGGTAGAACTTGATCCTAAAATTGAGAGAACTATCCTTTAAAATTTGAGATTGCGACCTAGAAAAATTGTGGCTACCATAGAAGACGAGTCAATCGTTGAGATTGAGGAAGAGGGTGAAGAGGCCAATACTAAATTCATCAATTAAGAAGATCCACTGCATATGACTAACAATGGTAATGAAGCAAATAGGACTATGTCCGACTATTCAAGGCCTATACTTATAGAAGCTGACTCTAATATCATAAGGCTAACCGTCGCGGCTAATAACTTCTAAATTGCACCCAACATTATATAAATGGTGCAACAATATGTTTAGTTTGACGGTTTGTAAGATGAAGATCCTAATGCTCACATCTCTAGCTTTCTAGAGATTTGTGATATATTTAAAATCAATGGAGCTACAGATGATGCCATCCGATTACGACTATTTCCTTTTTCCCTAAGGGGTAGAGCAAAGTAGTGGTTAAACTCCTTACCATGAAATTCAATTACAACTTTGAATGAATTAGTAGAGAAATTTTTGGAGAAGTATTTTCCACCTGTGAAGACCGCTAAACTTCGGAACGACATTTCTTGTTTTGCCCAATTGGAAGCGAAGACTTTATATGATACTTGGGAGTGGTTCAAAGACTTGCTCACGGGGTGCCCACATCATGGCCTCCCACTATGGATGTAGATTCAGACTTTCTATAATGGTCTCAATTTATCTACGAGACAGATAATTGATGCATCCACAAGAGGTACTTTGAACACAAAGACACCCGAGCAAGCACAAAACCTGATTGAAGGAATAGCGATGAACAACTATCAGTGGGAAAGCATTAGAGCCAGGCAAAAGGTTGCAGGAATTTATGATGTGGACTTGACTACTGCTTTGGCAGCCAAGGTGGATCTATTGAGTAAGAAGATTGATGCACTCTCTGTTGGCCTTCAACAAGTACAATCAGATGTAAGTGACTCTGGCATGCAGGGTTATGGAGCACAAGATCAACTGGAATAAGTAGATTATCTAGGAAATCCACCTACGCAACAAAATAACCCCTACAGCAACACTTACAATTTCGAGTGGAGGAATCATCCTAATTTCTCATAGGGAAACCAAAACTAAGGCTAGCGGAAGACTAACTTTGGTCCACTTGGATTTCAAAAACCATTATCACCTCACCTTCCTCAGGAGAAGAAGTACAGTTTAAAAGAACTTCTTCCTAAATATATTCAAGGCAATGAGGCTCGACTATCCAACATTGAATCATCATTCAGAAATCAAGAGACTTCCAATCGCAATCTTGAGAAGCAAATTGGTTAACTTCCAAAAATGATCTCTGAGATGCAACAAGGGACACTCCTAGGGAATACCGAGATCAATCCCAAGGAACATGTTAATGCTGTGACCTTGAGAAGTGGTAGAAAACTGCAAGTGGAGAAGAAGGATGGTAAGTGTAAGCCCCAAAGTTCAGCCAAGTAACCGTAGGATTGAACTTAGAACTCAAGGTTTAGGGCGATCAGTTAAAAGATCCGATCAAACCAAAATTATAAACTATTTAACAAGATATCAGTAAAAATGACCCTGTAAACTTAAATTTAAGAAAATAAGTAGTAAAATAGGAGACTATAAAATTTTCAAATTTTAAGCATAATAACTGCTAATTACCAAAAAGGCAAAAAGTGTAATATAATAACTAATAAATTATTAGAGATAAATTATATGTATACTAAAAATTTTAGAATGACCAAAATAATATTTAGGAATGTTCACGTGTACCCTACATGTATTTACGTGTAGATAAAAAATATGCGAAATTACCTAAATTTACCAAAAAGTAAGCAAATAATTAAAGAAAATTATAAAATAATTGAGGAAAAATCAGAAAAAAATCAGAAGGGTGTGGAATGATGCAAGGTTGGTCGTGGCAAGTCAGAATCTGAAAAAGAAAATTCAACCAATTAAATTAGAACAACATAAAAGCAAAAAATTTAGGGATAAAGCACTTGTCTTGTCCAAATTAATGCACAATAAATCCCCTAAAACCCTATAAATAGCAGGAAAAATCTAGGAACTCATTTGGATAGTTAGAAATTAGAGAAAATTAGGGAGAGTCGAAAATTCGAGAGAAAATCCAAAAAATAAAAAAAAATAAGAAAAACTGTGCAGTTGGGGGTTTTAAAAGGAACCCACACCAAACGAGGAGCTGGGAGTGGACGGCCACCACCACCACACGGTGGTGGCAGCGCCTAGGCCGGCCGATAACCCCACGGCGGCCCGCGGTGGCCGGAGCCACCCAAACCGGTGAGTCCAATTTCTAGCCCGAATCTTGTAAAATTTTGTAAAATTAGTTATTTTGCCCAGAAAATTATGAAACTTGTTATTCTGAGGTTTTATTGTATGTAGATTTAGGGGAAAATGTTGATTTAGTTTAATTATGTCTGGAAATATAGGATCCTTAACAAATTGTTCAAAACCGAGCATGATTAAACCAGAAATTAAATAGGTTTAGGGATGTAGTTTGGGGCTCAAAATTTTTCTGTAGGATGCTCATGTGACATAGAACAGTGCTATGAAGCC
>JAMXBB010000004.1:61974178-62077714 GCA_024138015.1 Lumnitzera littorea | reverse complement strand
GGGGGGGATGCCGGTGGTGGTTGTAGTGTGGAAGGAATTTTTATGCATATTTTATTGGAGAATGGGGGTGTATAGAGAGTGCCTTAGTGCTTGGGGGTGTTTTTGGTGGTGGTGCAAGGCAGTCACCAAGGTGGATGTTTGATAGTTACCGTTAAGGGTGTGGCGAAGTGGGGGAAGTGTCTAGCTTTAGGTTTTCGGCCACCACAAGTTCAGCTGTGGTGATAGTTTTGCATAGGAGTTGTTAGATGTATTGTTGTTAGTTAGGGTCAACTATAGTCGAACCCTTGGTGGTGGCCAAAGGAGTTTGGAGGCATGGGAGAGAGTGTGGATGGGTGGAGGCGAGAGTACTAAACCTGAAGATACTCTTGGTAGCTTTAGTACGTCTTGAAAGCTACGGTAGAGATTGAAATCATAGAGAGAGAGAGAGATTGCGAGCTAGGGTTTTTGGGGAGAGAAAGGAGTTAGAGAGCTTGAATGGTGGATTTTTAGCTGTTGATTAATCTTCAAAATGATTACCTAATCCCTCTTTTATACTAATTAAGCAACAAACAAACATGGTAAACTCCTAATCACTATGAATTCAAAAATCAACATTGTACATTTGAATTAGCCTAATTTTGCAATTTGATTTGATTTTGAGAAAATTGTTGGTCATAATACAATGATTCGTGTTTGAAATTACTAGAACAAAGCAATTGAAGCTCTGATATTAAACATTGAAGCTTGAATTAAGCTCGGTCAAACATGAACATAATGAATTTTTCTGAATTTCAAATAGATTTTTGACCACTTTAATGCTTTAATTTAGGCAAGTTTTGGAACCTAGTTCAAAGTAGGCCATGTGGGGAATCCAATTATGCAAAAATTTGCATTAGATTTTGATGAAAAATTGATGAAAGAAGGGTAGGAAGTGGTTACTCGGAACATGGCAAATGTATTGCTTTTAAGCTTCCATGGTGAGTGAAGGAGATGTTGACGTGGCGGCCACTTAGACCAACAATTGATTGACATGTGGCTAATTGATTGGTTTAGCTAAAGAGGACTTCCTCACACTCTCAACTTAAATTTTATTCTAGACTACAATTCCAAAAATTATAGCTCATCTTATAAGTGATATGCTGTGATCAATCCGTTATGCCTTTTTTCCGATTGTAACTTAAGAAAGGTTTGGTCATCAATTTAAACAAATGGATAATAATGTATAGGTATTTGTAAAAGAATTCATTCATCCAACCTAGGTTTACAAGTCAAGAACTCTTTAAGAAAACTAAAATTATGCTTAACCTAGTTTTGAATGTAACTTTTACTAAGGGTAAGTTATCTCCTTCAATTAGAAGGGCCTTTAAGGAACGGTGGAATTGTGGGTCGGGGGAAACTATGGTATTTGCTCGGCTTCTTTTAAGCTTAATTGTTTTGATTATGTTTTTGGGGTCTTTATTTGAAATGTAGGTCTTAATTCAAGAATGGATTTTTATGCCCCTTATCCTTTTGGGGTTTAGGGCTTTGGACTTGATTACTTTATTTGTGCATATCTATTTCTCGAGCAAACTTTTTATTTTTCATTTCGAATTTTCTCATTTTTCCTCATTTTTCTTTTCTTTCTTTTTTATTCTTTTTTAATTTTGACTAAAGGTAGAGGTGAGCATTCCTTCTTTTAGCTTGCAGCTTAAAGTTTATAATGTTTAGGATATAGGTGCTTCTCCATTTCAAAGCAAATAAGTTATTAATGATTAAAATTATAGTTGAATTGATGCTACTAGAGCAAGCAAAAATTAGTTTTAACCTTTTCTCCCTTTTTAATGACCCTAATCTTTAGATTGGCCCATTGTGGGGTAGTTCTTGATAGGGTTTAATTTTTGAACTACTTTATTAAAAAGGCTCAATAGGGGTGGCTAGGGATTTTGTGTTTAAGATATTGAAAAATGAATGCCTATCTTCATTTTGATTCGCATATCAAATTCAAGATGAACCTTCTTTAAGGAATGAGCTTGATAGTTTTGCAATGATATCACTTAACTCTTAAAGTGTTTTAGTGTTGGTGTTTGGAATAAGGTTTACCTCTTTTCATTTTGAAGCTCTCAATTAATGGGATGACAACTTATTCATGCTCCAAAGATTAGCTTATTCAAATATGAACTTCTTAATATGTTCCAAAGTACAAAGAAAAGCTAACTCTCATGAAGAATCATTGGAGCCCTTCAACACTTTACATGGAGTCTAGTTACATTAGCCTTATGTTGATAAGATCTTGAATCTTGTTTTTTAGCCTCCAACATGTGTTTTGGAGTGACCCTTCTACCCTATGTGATAATCACATTGCGCCTTTAGATTTCCATTTTAAGGTCTATATCCTGGCTTGGGAGCCTTACTGTTTAAGATATTTCCTTCTCTTAACTAATGAAAGGCTTGAGAAAGAGTGATAGGAATTGGAGTGAAATATCTTCCTAGGGCCTTTTGGGCTTAAATGGGCCTTTGGGTCATTAGACTTAAACTTTGTGGCATGTCCTTCAGGACTTATCACATTAATGGAACTCTTTTGTGATGATTCTGGAAGCCCTTTCTTTTGTTTTAGACCCTCTAATCTTTTGGCTCACAAGGCTTCCTCAATTCGATCCCCTACTACTACAACATTTGCAAAGCTAGAAGATGTATTCCCTAAAAGAAGCCCATAATATGGCTCATTTAGTGTGTTAATGAATGCACATGTCAAGTCTTTTTCTGGCAATGAAGGAATGATTCTAGTTGCCATACCACTCCACCTTTGCGCATGTTCCTTAAAAGATTCATCATTTTTCTTGCTCAAGGTGCATAAGTCTCAAATCGGGGACTTATCTCAGTGTTGAACTTATACTACCCATAGAATGCTCGAGCTAAACTCTCCTAAGTATTTATTTGGCTAAGATCAAGCTAGGCATACTAGGTTAACGTAGGCCTTATCAAACAATCTTGAAAAGTTTGTACCATGAGTTGATCATTTTGAACATACTTACCCATCTTGTGAATATGTAATCTAATGTGTAACTTTGGGCATCTGGTCCTATTGTGCTTCTCAAACCTTAGTACTTTTAATTTTTCTAGGTAAGCCTTGACATCAAGTGCAAAAAGGTTAATGATCCTAGCTTACTCCATCCATCATGGCCTCCAAGCACCCTTATTTTCTCAATGATCTATGGGGCTAACTTCCTTTCCAGTTCTCTTAAATTTTCTTAGTTGGCCCTAGAGTTAACCAACTTTGTATTGATTGGGAAAGAATATGTGTTAGGCTCAAAAGTTGGGTTGACTTTAGATAGACTCCTTCTAATTCAAAAGACTCAGAAGTTGGATTAGCCTTTGGATAGTTCTCTTCTACTTCCAAGGGTAGAGCCTCAATATTCTTTCCACAATGGGCCCTAGATTGCTATTCGTTTGATGACAATGTAGGTCTAAGTAAAGTAATATTGTCAACAAGGAAGCTTAACTATCTGTGATTTTTTCCACACTTTTCTCCAAATAACAAAACCTTAGCTTTGTGGGATTAATGATTTCAGGGTCAATATTATCATTTCTCTAGTTAGCCATTGCTTTCAAGAATTCTTGGTAAGAATCCATCCTTATTAGCAATTCTCAAAAAAGAAAATTTTCTTTCCCTTTTTTTGGAAAATTTTTTATTTGAAATGAAAAAGAGTTAATTTAACCCTAATTAACTTATTTGAAAGTGATGTTATGGAAAGAAAAACAAGGATAAAAGTACGACCCTAATCTACTAATGAAGAATATTTGCATCTTCTAGGTGTTTAAAAGGTTACTTACAAGAAGTATAAAGAAATGGAGCATTTGATATTTACACTTAACTTCCAATTGCTGACAAGGATGGAGAGTGATTTATATTACAAGAGACAAGAGCAATTTAAGAAAGGTGATCAATTAAAAGCCAAAAGGGAAATGAATATTTATAACTTAAAGAATTTGTACATAAGAATGATTTTAGACCTATGACATTCTATAAAGTGGTGAATTTACAAACAAGGAAGTAAAAAGTTGATGGACTAAGTCCAATTCTTCTTTAAAGTAAGGAAGACTATTTACAAGTTATGAGATTTTTAATTATTATAAAGACTAGCTAAAATAATCTACAAGCATACGTTTACCAACCGTATTCTAAGATGGTGACTTAACTAGAAAAATATTTTACAATATATAAGGAAACCCTTTTGATTTGAAAAACAAGATAAGACAAGAAAACATGAGGGCACATAGATGCAGTTGTAAAGGACCGATAACTATATAATAATGTAACCATATAAAAGGGTTTAAGGTTGGGACTTTACTAGAATTCCATTATTACAATATAGGTAAATTGAATTGTTACATAATAATGTTATTTATACTAAATATATAAGGAAACTACAATTTTACAATGGAAAAGTCCCATACAAAGGATAAAATCACATTTGGTGGTATAAGGAAAGTTTGTTACAACTTTTTTTTTATTTTATTTTATGGTATAATGGAATTTTGTTAGAGTTTTGACCTTTTGTAGGTGACATGCCTCATTACTATTTATTTGTTAGTTTTAAAGTTGTATATGCAATCAAGAAAGGTTCTAAAGGTCCTTAAGCTATGTAATTTCACATGTTTTTGAGAAAATAGTTCATTGGTTGCATTGAAGCTTAAGTGAGGTAGCCTAATCATCCTAAGCGGTGGTTACCTCATTACACTTGGAGCCTACATAATGGCTCCCCGTCTAGGGTTCTAAGATGGCCTAGGTCTAATTGTATCTAGCCTTCATTCTTGATATAATCATTCCCCTAATATCCTAAGTATATTATATGCAAAAATGAATACAACAATTTAAAAATAAGTATATTACGTGAAATAAATAAATAAATAACATGGGTATTTTGAAAGGTAAATTTAATTTCGGAAAATTTTTAAAGTGGTTAGCCTTCTTGATGTTCCTAGTGAGTTACTATGCTGTCTATCTTGATTTTTTCTAGTTTTTATTATTTCCCTTAACTCGATTAGTATTAACCCCTAACCCATTTAATATTATCCCTTGACTAGGAATTATGAAAAACTTGGTTTGAAAATACTTGGAGTCATCACTTGATTGGAGTTGGAAAAAAGGTTTAGATTGAAACTAATTGGGTACATTGATTTTAATCTAGACACTAAGTTGCATAAAAAACCAATTTAAAAAAAAAAGTTTTTGAAAAGTAGAGATTTTGGATATGGGGGTTATCTTATTAAACCCATAACGGATATCACTTTTTAACTTTCTGAATTTAGCTTCACTTTTCAATAATACCCTTTTAAAAGAAAACGTCTAATTACATGTAAGTAAGTAAATAACATTAATCCTACTAAAAAAGGGTAATTGAATCGCTATTTGCAAAGATGGAAAAAGAAAACTTTCTAGATTTTAAGTCACCACGTATTTGCATACGATTGCTCACGTATCCATTATTCAAGATCAAACTTTTGTAGTTCATTTCTAAAAACATTAGCAGTTAGTTGATTTTACTTTAAGAACGGTTAGGTTTACATTTTTAATTTGATTCGGTTTATTTAAGGAAACTTTTTAAAAAGGGTCCTAAACTTTGTTTGTTAGATTTTCAAAAATTCTAAAGGTCTTAATTTTGAAAAAGGGTTGATTTATTTTTACTTATCTAGAAAATAATTTTTTTTTGAGTCATAAAACAATTTTCTTATTTTTCTTCTTTCATCATTATTATTATTTTTCTTATTTAAGTTTTAACCAAGAAAATAAAAAATAAAACTAAGTTACTCTATCTCTTTCTTTTTTCT
This sequence comes from Lumnitzera littorea, assembly GCA_024138015.1. Classification (NCBI taxonomy): domain Eukaryota; kingdom Viridiplantae; phylum Streptophyta; class Magnoliopsida; order Myrtales; family Combretaceae; genus Lumnitzera; species Lumnitzera littorea. The sequence goes on along the minus strand of JAMXBB010000004.1, from coordinate 62,071,927 downwards.
TTTCTTTTTCCTTTTTTTTCTCTCTTTTTTCTTTTCCCTTTTTTTCAAATTTTTTCTTTTTTTTTTTTCTATTAGTTGCAAATACATTTAAGTAAAATAAATGAAAGAAAGAAAAAAACATTACATGAAATACACAAAAAGGAAATTGGACCAAGTGGAGCAACATATGGGTCGGATCGGAATGCAGGTGGGTATTGGAGTAGTGGATTCGAGTCGTGGAGTGGGTTTGGATCTAAGTTAAGTGGAGAAGAAGAGTAAAACAACTTTTGGGGCTCAATTTGTGGTGTTTCATGTGCTAAAACGAGGGGGGAGGCATTTTTATGCATATTTTATTGGACAATGGAGGTATAGAGATAGTGCCTTAGAGTTTGGATGTGTTTTTGGTGGTGGTGCAAGGAGGCCACCAAGGTAGATGTTGGGTAGTTGCCACTAAAGGTGTAGTGAAGTGGGGGAAGTGTCTAGCTTTAGGTTTTTGACCACCACAAGTTTAGCTATGGTGATAGTTTTGTGTAGAAGTGGTTGGATGTGGTGTTGTTAGCTAAGGTTGATGGTGATCAAACCCTAGTGTTGGCCGAAGGAGTTTGGAGGCACAACATAGAGTGTGAGAAGGTGGAGGCAAGATTACTCAACCTGGAGATACTTTTGGTAGCTTTAATATGTTTCGAAAGCCATTGTGGAGATTGAAATTGGAGAGAGAGAGAGAGATCGCGAGCTAAGGTTTCTAGAGAGAGAAAGGGGTTGGAGAGCTTGTATGGTCAATTTTTAGCTATTGAATGATGTTCAAAACGATTACATAGCCCCTCTGTTATACTAATTGAGCAAGAAACAAACATGGTAAACTCCCAATCACTATGAATTTGAAAATAAACAATGATCATTTGATTGAGCCTAAATTTTGTAACTCGATTTGAATTTGAGAAAATTGTTGGTTAAAATACAATGATTCGCATTTGAAATTACTAGAACGAAGCAATGGAAGCTTGGATATTAAATGTTGTAGCTCGAATTAAGTTCGGTCAAACATGAACATAATGAATTTTTTTGAATTTCAAATGGATTTTTGACCACTCTAATGCTTCAATTTGGGTAAGTTTTGAGATCCAATTCAAAGTAGGCCATGTTGGGAATCCAATTATGCAAAAATTTGCATTAGATTTAGATGAAAAAAGGGTTGGAATTGGCTACCCTGAATATGGTAAGTGTGTTGCTTTCAAGCTTCCAAGGTGAGTGAAGGAGATGTTGATGTAATGTCACATGGACCAGTGACTGATTGACACATGGCGTATAGGCCCTATCACATCATGGTACGTGGCTTGGGCATGGAAAAAGAGTAAAAAATAAAAGTGCACTTTGTGCATTTGATGAGAATTGAACCTAAGATCTTAGACTCCATTCCAATACCAAGACTAAGCGTAGTACTAGTTGGGGTATTTACCCATGCCCTATTATGTTGTGCAACTAAAATGTACTTAAACTAAATGGTTTGAGCTATTCTATAAAATAAAAACCCACTAAATTAAATTAATTTGCCTAACAACTTTAAAGTCTTATTTTTCTTAAAAACTACTAATAAAAAGTCTACTTTTCCTAAAAAAACTCTATGTTTCCTAAAAAACTATTTTTTTTCATTTTTTGAAACTCTCTATTTTATTTTATTTTTCTAATTTTTTAGGTAATTAGGACCCATTTCTATTTAAAAAAGAAAATTCCTAAAACTAGTTAGGGGGGGAAGGTGTGGGGTGTTGGTGGGGGGAATAAGGTATCTACAATATTGTATATAAAATAATTTATAAAAGACATGTATACATATTAGGTGATTAATATGTAAGTATATGTATTGGTAATTACAAAAAATACCTAAAAATATACAAATATTACTAAATAAATAAATAAAAGCTTGAAAATTTATAGAAAAGTCACATGGCACTTATGAGACCATCCTTATGTCATGGAAAATCCAAAAGCTAATTATAGGATTAAGAAATGTTGAAGTCCTTAAATGAAGACTCCTAAACCAAGTGGAAATTGAGATTATTAAGAAAATGAAATTCCAAAACCTACTCCAACCATGTTACAAAAATTCAACACTTCCACCTCTAAAAGTTGCCACTTTAGAGCTCTAGAAAAATATTGGGAAGGAAAAATAGAGAGAAAAAGTGAGGGAAGAAAATTAGTGCACAAAATAGTTTGAGAGTTCCCACAGAAAATGACTACCTGGAAGCGAGACAGGACCATCACTTGAAGAAGGAGCCACCATCCAAGCTAGCCAACAAGCTCTCTCTCCCCCATGGTGGCTAAGCTCAAGTTTCTGATTAGTCACTAGTTCCCTTGGTTTTATCCAAAATTATGGAAAAAAATACTTAATGTATTTCAAAAATTTTGAAATTGGGTTTTCCTAAGTATTTTTGTATGAGGAATTTAAATTTTAAATCAAATTTTCAAAAATTTTGAGTGGTAATATAGAGTCCTTAAGCAAAACGTCCTTTACACTTATTTGATTAGGTTTTTGAAAAACCAATTAGTGTAGTTTTAGCTTGTAGTTTTATGGTTATACTCCTAAGATATTATATTTTGATATTATGTGGTTGGATTGCTAAAATTGAGTTGTTGAATTTTTGGGAAAATTTGAATTTTGCATAAATAGTGCGTTGGACAAGTTGTTTTACTAAGGAGCTTGATCAATTCTTTATAAAATAATAGTATAACTTATATTCACCTACACACAGCAATTGAAAGTGGTTTATCATAAACTTAGGAATGATGATTTTTAAGTAGGAATGGGTATTTGGTGGTTTAAGCTTGATTCTTTAAGTTTCTAATGCATTTGCAAATTTATGGATGATAGATAGGAGGAATGTGTAAATGATTGAGGTACTTAGTTGATACTTACTGTTTATCCAAGGTTTGGACTTCTAAAAACTTAGGGTAAGTTGGTGTATATGTGAAGTAGTAAGATTTAGTAGTAACAATAAGGTTAGAAACTGTGTCAGAAAGTAGAGTAGAATGTAGTTTTGTAGTGAATAACTTGAATACACTAAAATTTGATTCAAGTCAAAAAGTGGGTTACACTTAGACTTTATAACCATTTCGAAGTTAGAATGTAAGTTAGAACCTTCTTATAAAAAAAAAAACCTAATTTAGAATAGTAGGTTAAAACCTTAGTTAGAAACTGGGTTAAAACCTATATCTTGTTAACTAAAGCTTAATAAATAACTAAGGAACTTACTTAACTCAGATTATAAACATATTTAATATTGGAAATAAATTCTTACTTCATATAGTGATTAAAAACTAATCTGTGTATTAATTTTTAGGGATGATTAACGAAGATCACGTACGGGGATGCTTAGGAGCACATAGCTTTTTGTCCAAGTAAGTTGGGATCGTAGCTTTACCACTTATTAGGATACTATATCAAAGTATTTGGAGGCTTAAAAGTACTTTATCTATGGTTATATCTTAGTTGTTTGTGTGTATTCTACGTGTATGACTGATAATTTGTTTTGTGATGGGAGTTGAACTCCTTGGCATGCTACTTACATGATTTTATATTAATGGTTTGTTTGACCTTGGTTAGCCACCCTTAAATGAAACTAATAGAAGTCTAAATGCTAACTTAACTGGATATGCATAACAACTTATTAGGGGAACAATTAGATGTGTCAGATCAAATATTGACCCCTTCGATGAGGATAGCTAAAATGGTCATTTTCCCATCCTTAGTTGAATTAAGTAATAGGAGAGGAGGTCGTGATAAGGTTAAGGGCTGTGTATTAAAGGTAGTCTAAGGGGGAAGGTATTCTCTATTCCACAAGCCTAGGTTTGGTTTGATTTGAGTCACATGAAACTCCTCAATTCGGGTTAGAGCATATGAAATTTATCTAACCTCACAATGGACCAAATAATATTGCATATATTGATTACACTGCATTTTATTATAATTAATAGCCTTATTTATGTTTATGTAGTACTCTTTTGTCTCTATTTTGCTTACTGAGCTAGTTGTGCTTACATCTCTATAAATTTTATTGCAAGTACTAATTGGAAGTAAAGATGCAATGATATACCTAACGGTAAGTTAGTTTGCAAGGGGTTAGGGAGTGAGAAGATATATTATGGTTACTGAAACTAGAACACTTTTGAAGTCTTGGTTTTTTGAGAAAACTAATTGGTCTCCTTAGGTGACCACTAGTTTTCTAGTAAAGTTTGTGTATATATGTGATTAGAAACTATGACTTTTGAAACTATATTTTGAAAATGTACTCTTCTAATGTAAATATTATTATGTAAATATAAATTAAGTACTAAAGTTGTGTATTATAGGATTTCTTATGAATGTTGGAAGGAAATATCATAGGTTTTACTTATAATAGGTATCTCGTTGGATGTTTCAAGCTGGTTGAGTTGTGTATAGCTTACACATATCTTGTGTAAGCTATATCTATTATAACATCTATAAGGTGAACTTTTAAATTAGAATAGTTTACATGGTGAGACTATTACAACTCCGTTTGTTCGGTGCATGACAAAACTTTTTGCAAGGTAAGTGAAATGTGAGACCCCGATCTTCGACCAACTATTAAGGACTTGGAATGGTGGTACATTTCTAATAAATAAGGAACTTGGGGAAAATATAACTTAGGAAGTAATGAAATAAAGTGTTCATGTGAAGTATGAATCATGAATATTATTACATAAGTAATTGTAGTGGCTCGGGATTGATAGATTTAGGGTTTTAAAAAAAAAAAATCTCGGAATCAAGTAAATTTCTAATATGGGGATGCAAAAGTTAAAAGAAGAGCATTAAAAAATTTTATTTGGAAAAATAACGTATATGAAATATTTAATTTAACAAAAACTTAAGTTTTAATAATATTATTTATTTTCATCAGAAATGTATGGATCATGGTCTTATAGTTAACAAACCCTTAAAAATGGATTATTTGGATACAATAACTAGTGAAATAATAAAGGGAATATATAAACATGTGCTGTATGTGTAGTATGTATAAATATATTTTTATTCCATACATATATTTATGGAATAACTTAAAATGTTAGTTATGTAATGTAAACTACATTAAATTAACAAAGGTAATAAACAAATTAACAAAAATATAAGTAGCAGTAAGAGGAATCCTTGGAGGATGTAGTAGTAATAATTTGAGAATAAAATAACATTGGTTTGGTTTTTGGACACCTAGCATTTGTTAGAACATAAGTAAATTTGACATGTAAAACTTGTCTACCAAAAGGAGAAAAAAAAAAACACCCATTGACCCCTTTCTCCTCATGTTATAAACCTAAGACTCCTCCTGTTATCTACTTTGGACGGTAGAGATTTAGAGAAAATTTGTGGAAAGCTAAGGAAGGTGTTAGAAGAAATTTAGAAGAGAATAGGAAAAATTAAGGGAAGAATTGGATTTAAATTACAACCAATATCAACTTGCAACCTGGCATTCAACCAACTATATATTTTGAAGGAGGACCACTAGAAGGGAGTTTATAGCAACCTTACTACTGCCAGTCATTGGAGAGCCATTAATCGGTGAGTGCTCGATTTTCATCCATTTCTTCTCTAAAATTCTAAAAATAGTAAACAAAGTCCACAACTTATGAAACTTGATTTTCCTAAGGATTTTGCATGAGGAATTCAAATATCAAATCGGAGATTCAATGTAGAAATATGGGTTCCTTAAGAAATGGTGCCTAAAAAAGAATTTTGTAATGAATTTTAGAAATAGTAAATGATATAATTTCTACTCTAGTTTTTGTATATAAATTCCTCAAAAGGTCTATTTTAATATTGTGTAAATATTTTTGGAAAACTATGAAGGTGAATTTTTAGTACTTTTGGTTTAACATAGATGTAATGTGGAGAAAATGCTTTAAATGGAAGGTTTATTAAGTAGTTTGGTTTGCATGTGTAATATCTTGGTCGTAAATGATTTTAGGCTACTAAATTATCTTGGTGGTGTGTAGAAACAAGGAATTGGAGTTGGAATCAAGTGATTTAATAATTTAAAAAGTGTTAGATATAAGTTAAAATATCAGTCAAAATGTAAGTTAGAATGTCAATCAGATAAAAATATGAAATAAATCCATATATAGAACCTAGATCAAGAAGCTGTATAGGGGGTTTAGTTGATTTTGTATACTTATATGTATTTTTAGAATAATTCTCTATGTCCTTCATATGCATTTGGCCATAAAGTAAACTTGAGTAATATATTAATAGTATTATAGCAAATGAACATTTAACAAGTGTTCCATTAAAGTTTGATGTCTTAGAATCAGAGTAGTGAGGTAAGCAAATGAGATATAATAATATCCATGTAATTGTTGTGGAGGTTAGAAATTATGTTAGAAAGTACGTTGGAAGGACTTTGTATACAGGTGATAAGTTAGAAACTTGATCGAAACATATCTGAGATCAAAGTTGTGTTAAAGAATATATCACCAGGACCTAGACCTGGAGCGTAAAGTATAAGTAAGCTAATAACTTTGCTTATACTTAACCTATATTGACTTGACTGTCGTACGCATTTTGTTTAGGAGAAATGAGCAAGGAAGAGCTTTGAGATCAAGAATAAGAGTTGGAATAATTTGCCAAGTGGCCCAAGTAAGTCGATTGTTTGTGTTCTAGAGTAGATTTTATCTACTCTTAATTTATCTAATTGTAATACATGCGACTGATCTTGTGTACATGAATGTGATAAGTTGATTGATGAATTATGAAATGTCTTTTAGACTCCTTTCTTTACATTATGGGTTAAATCATGCTTGGTTATTGATTGTGATGACTTTAGTTGTGTTGTTGCTTCTATATAAATGTTGGTTGAGATTTATATTAACCTAGATAAGAATCTAAATACTAACTACTAATCTTACCTCATAAGGTGCTCACTTAAATGAACTTGATACCGAGGTTTTAGAGATGCAAACATAAATGGAATAAAGTAAAAGCTTTGTTAATAAATAGATGAGTAAGCCTACTTTTGTTGTTTGATAATTTCTTAGTCTTCTTAGGCATGTATTAATGCATTCATGGAATGACACTAAAAGGACTTACGGGTCAAGTTTTCTAAAAAACTAGGATTTTGCTTGGTTAAGCTTTATCTTGAAAACCTATTTTTGTTAAGTAAACAAATTAGTTTTGGAAGCTTGGTTTTGTAATACAAATATGTTGGTTTACAAAGGTAGGCTTTTGAGCATATAAAATTGCATAACTTGGGCTACATTGAGTTTGTTAAACTCTTTTCTAGGTTTTTAGACTTTGGTTTGTATTTAGATGCCTTGATTAAAATTGACCAATTGAATGAGGGCTAAGACTTGTGGCTCAACTAGGATATCGGTGCTAATACAGTTCACGTGCCTACGCATAACATGAATGTGTTACATCTGCATTGCTTGGCTTGAAAGAAGTGTGTTGTGATTGGATTGATGTGTGTTTATGATGAAAAACTACTTGTGTTATTTGCTTATCTACTATCACTCAACTTACAGTGTGCCAAGGGGATAAGTTTTCTTATCCTCAAGTTTTGAAAGAAGCTAGATAAGATCTCACATTATGGAAGCAAGAGGACTTTGGAGGTATGACTTTCTTGAAAGGGTAAATAGTTAGAAACATGGACTTGAGCTTTATGAGGGAGCTTTATAAGAAGATTGTCAAGTCTTGTAAAGAATGCAATAGGAGATTGTAAAAGTAGTGCATTGATCTTCTATTGTAATTGTGTAGTATTAAGTTATCATAATGGGAACATGTATTGTATAAGAGTTGAATAGTTATGATACTCTTTGTTTGGCTCGCTACTATAGAAGAGTTCTAATGTGGTTAATTATATTTTATAAAAGAGCTTTGCTCCAAGTGTTTGTATAGTTGAACAATAGGTGAGTGAGATAAAAATTTTAAGTAAACACTTAGAAGGCGAGGCATTATAATGCATCAACCACTTGCCAAGCAATTACCAAGAAAACTTACTCCTTAATCTAACCTTTACTTTATTTCATCTTTTCCTTTAATTCTAAAGCTTTATTATTGGGTTCCCCTAGATGAACATCTTGGGAAGCTACCTAACCCCTTTGTTATGTTAATATAAAACCAAGCACAATATGATCAATCAATAACTCAACAGCAATATCAATTTCATTGACAAACATGATTCAATTAGTAATTGGCAAACCAAAAATATGAGGGATCATCTTAACATTTCATCAATCAACATATTACATTCACATATAGGATCAATCAAGTTCGCCATAGTTACATAAGTTAAAAACCATGAGAGTAGATTAAATCTACTTTAACACACAAGAGATCCACTTACCAAGGCCGCTTAGTAAATTTCCTAACTCTTACTCTTGTTCTTGATGCTCTTCCTTGCTTACACCTAAACAAAATACATATGATGTGAGACCTTAGCTGCTTAAGTACCCCTAGTTGCTAAACGAATTGATACGAGTTAGGGTGCTTGGAACGATTTAGAGCTTCTAGACAATTTTGTTCTAATTGAGCTAAATTTTAATGTAAGATCATAAAAATTAGATAAAGAGACCTAATAAGGTCAATTTCTTAAAATAATGTACATAAAATATTTAATATTAATAAAAATTATTTTTATTAGATATGTTAATTAATCATAGGGAACTTAGCGTTTGAGCCTCGAAATGTAACTGGTTGTTAGAGATCAATTATTTAAGTTATAAAAGTAATTTTACAAGTTAAATAACATATAGTATAATTATATAATTATGCTATACATGTTGTATATACTTAATATGAATATATATTACTAAATATATTAAATAATTAGCTAGAAAATGTAATAAATTAATAAAAAAATTATGAAAAAATAATAAAAATACTTGGACGCATCCAAACAAGTGTGGAATATTCTCAAATGCAATAACATGACCAAAGTGTGAGCTAGAAAGAGAAAAGTAAGTTAGATAATTAGCAAAGTATTAAAATAATAAACCAAATGACACTTATATTTTAGCTTTTCCACCTCTAACTGACCTAGGCTCTATAAAAGGAGAAGTACCTTTCATTCTTAGTCATTTTAGACACTCAAACATCAATAAAAAGCTCTTTAAAGATTAGATTAGGTAATTAAACAAAAATAGGTAAAATCTAGGAAAAAAAAAGGGTGAATTTGGGGTTCTTATAGCTATCAAAAACCTAACAACATAGGCTTTGGAACTTAATCTTCTAGGGTATAGATAAGTCTTGCAAACAAGCTTAGGTAGTGGGTGAGAATTTTCCATCCGAATTTATTTTATTTTCTAAAAATATCAAATCAATTTAGAAACTTATGAAATTTGATTTGCTTAAGTTATTTTACATGTAGTTTCATGTCATAGTTTTGTTTTGTTGAAATAAAATTGATATAGGATACTTGCTTATGAGCATACCCTATTCTAATGAATTTTAATTGGAATTTTCAAATTATCAAATGATGTTGTCTTGGGTTAAAAAATTTTACGTAATGCTCTTATAATATATGTTAAATTGTGGTAACAAGAATTTTTGAAAAATATTATTTTTACTATTTATTGTGAATTATTTAGTATTTGTTGGTAGTATTACCAATTATGCCAAATTATAAGATTTTAAAGTAATTTGTGTACAAAAGCAACTTGATATGATTTCCATAGCTTAGTATTATTAAAATATACATTATATTGTGATTTTGGTGAAAGGTATAATTATCTACCTATTTTTAGCTATTTATTGATAAAATGGAGTATAATGTATAATACACCATTTTAGTGTTTTACATGATCGGAATATAATCACCACTACTTTTTGAGTATAATACACTTTTTATGGTTTTAGTGGAGTACAAATACTAACTACTACATATTTTCTTATTACTCGTACATACTTAGCTAAATATGATAATAATAGGGAAATTGGCATAGTTGACATTGTAACATGGAGAAGTTTTAGCTACTGTGGTACTTGGATGAACCTTTACTGATTCTAGTTTGGTTTATTTGAAAATAGAAATATAGTATGTAAGTATAGTAGTCTAGGAGAATTAGAAGCTAGATTCAAAACCAGAACCAAAAGCTCCTATACTTAAGTATTTTTATATAAATAGAATTTAGACGATTGAGCTAAGTGTAAAATTGGGGTTTTAGCTAATAAACTAAAGATAGAAGCTAATTAGTAATTGATTGAGGGTTTTAAAATTAGGTTGAAGCATAGAGTAATTTAGAAGCAAAATCATAGACTAAGTCAGAAAAGCCTAAAGTGAGCTAACAACCGACAAGCGAATATTTAACTGAAAATATGTATATATGCATGAGTTGTAATTGACCTTAGAAGTACTTACGCTTGTTAGGTGAAGTTGTAGAGGAGGAAGCTCATACTACTGAGTAAGTTTGAAAACTTATTGCTAGCCAGGTAAGTGGATTTATGTGTATATTAATAAATTTATGTCTAATTAATAGATATTGAGTGTTCTTGCAGGTGATTGTGATTGTTGCTTGAATTTGTTGTGTAATGTACTTTATGATGCTGTGCTCTATGTATCTATGTTGGAAATAGGTTATGTGATATACTTTGAATTTGGTAGTGAGCGAAATTATAGAGATTTATGCCAAATATAATGAATGTGTGGATTAGAAGCTAATTCAAAAGCTAAAACAAAGACATGATGAAACTTAATAAGCTTTGTTGTTATATTTGGTATTTATTGAGAATTGGTTGATGCATTCATGGCATGACACAAAAAAGACCTTCTGAAACTCATGATGGTGAATTGATATTTTTAGAAAATTTTTAAAACTTTTTCTATGTAAATTAAAATTACCCTTCTTAATAACTTAATTGGGTGAATAGTGGTAGTTTAATACTTCAACATACAAATAACAACACAAATAAATAACTCAAAATAAAAGAGATAGGGAGGAGAAAATTAGGCTTAAGGTATAAGGATTTTCAACCTTATGTTTACTACTTTCTTCCAGCTTCACTATTGGAGACCTAGTCTTTCTCATTGATACCATTCCACTTGATCTACTATATTAAAAATAAATCAAGAGAAGTTTACAAGTTTTTACTACACTTGGCCTGCACAACTCTCTGCTCCTCCTATCTAGTCTCTTAACAAACTAGGCTAATTACAAATCTATTAGAGTCACTCAATAGCTAGATTGTTGAAAATTATATTCACCTCATGTTTATCCAATCCCAACATTCAAAGATAATCCATATATATGTTGAGAAAATCTTAGAATTTGAATTTGATCTTATTTCAGCAAATCTCCTTAATAAATACACTATGATCAGCAACTTTAGATAATCTTGAGTTTTGAATTAGATACTTCTTAGTTTTTGAAATCAGCTTTATTCTTATCCAATCTTAGATATTTTCTTGTTATTTAATTATCTCTAAAAATTAATTCTCTTAAAAAAAAATCCTCATGGATCTTAATTCCAACTTATGTGAAATGGGATTAAGTGTATTTCCTTGATATAATCAATCTAGTGGAGCTAGGTCTTGTTTACTTCAAATTTGTTGTCTTATTTTTCTTTTAAATTTCATCCTTCCAAGTCAACCATTTGAATAAGCTTCTGAAGATGTCTTAGTTTATTTATTTCTAAAGTATTGTATTAACTCTTCTTATATGAGCTTCTAAAACATTCTCTCAATACTTTCCAAACATGTTTCTCTTTTAAGTAATTCAGACCTTTTGAATAAGTCTCTAAATGAAATTTAACTTATAATTTAAATAGTATGAATAATTGTCTGAATACCTATACACTTGTTAGTACATTAACATTATTCTCTTTTTGTTATCATCAAAATTCATGAGAGATACCTAACAATAAGTTTACAAAGCTAGGTTTTTGTGCATATAATTTTGCATTAACCAAAACTTCAACCATACTTCGTAGTCTTGCTAGGTTAAAATATTTGCTTGGTTCCCAAATAAGTTATACAAATGCCTGGATTTGAAGTTAACCAAACCGAATAAGTTGCTAGGTAGGTTAAGACATCGGCATCGATGCATGTTACGCACATTAGCATGGCATACTTCTACATTATCTTAGTTACTGGCTAGGTATTAACTTAATATGATGTTTGTATACCTATATTGTGTACTTTGTTGTATTGCTACTTGTTTTCCACTCTCACTTAACTCAATAGTAGTTGAAGGGATAAGTTTTTCTTAATCTTAGGTTAAGAAGCAAATTTTGGGGCGCCATCAATATCGAGGTGGCCTTTTGAGAGCATTAGTTGGTGCTAGCTTCTTTGTAAAGTCAAAGTTTTGCAAAACAAATATAATGGAAACTTGGAAGTTTAATTACAATGACAAAGTTATAGCTTTTGAAGTTTTTAAACTTGTAAATATTGTACATATTTGTCATCTAAATGCTACAGTTGAACTCCTTTTTAAGCTTTGAATATACAACAAAGTAATCTTTTGCTAGGTTTATGACTATTTTTAACAAGTTTACTTGTGTGATGGTATATCTTGTTCTATGTTGAGATGTGACATATGATCACTTAACTCACATATATGCCGTATATAATCGAGTTTATTAAATCACTTACACTTGGGTTTAGATCTTTGAATTATTCTTTTTAAGATAACTTTTTTCCAAGATACCTTCTAACCTAGTTTTTGACTTATCTTCTTTATATAAAGGTCTTTCCAGCATACCTTTTGTCACAATTTATGACCATCTTAACTATTACATAAGTACTACTATATCTCATTTCCTTACTACATCATTTTGATTTCAATGTAAAAGATTTCAACATAACACTTGTTCATTGTCCATTTGCTATAGTATTGTTAATACATAACCTAAATTAACCACATGGCTTAATGAATATTGAAATTATAAAGGATTGCTTTGAGAATACATGTACGTACGCAAAATCAACCAAGCCACTCAGTCAACTTTTGACTTAGTTTTTGAATATTGAGTTATTTCACATTTTCATCCACCTGAGGTTCTAACTCAACTTCTAGTTTGCATGTTACACTTTGTAAATCATCAAATCACCCAACTTCAACATCAACTTCCCTATTTCCACACTCCATTGGAATGTTGTAGTGCTCCAAAACTTAGCATACCCATATTATAGCATTTACAAGTCAAATTATGTAATGAAACTCCCTCTTTAAAACATTTTTAACACACTATTCAACCTAGATCAAAGTTATAAAAAATTCAACTTCTTAATTTTCCAAATCTTTTTACATAGAATTGAAATAGACCTTCTATAGTTGTTGTAAAAAAATTTTGAAATCAAAATAACAACGTTTAGGTTTTTGAAAAAGTGATTAAAATTTTGTTTTAAGCATGATTTCTTAAGGAACCCATATTTCAATTTCAATTTTAAAAATCCAGTTTCATTTTTGTATTCTTCATGAAAAATTACTTAGAAAAACCAAAAATTATAATTTTTGGATATCATTTGCTATTTTTAGAATTTTAGGAAAAAAATAAGGAAAACCAAGCACTCATCGGTGTTGTATTTTTTGACCACCATCGACACTAGGGGCTTTGTCGGTTAAGTAGGATGTGACCTCCTCCTTTACGCAATGGTGATGGTTTGCTCCTAGATAGTACCTAGATCCTCAAACTCGCAAAGCTCCAATTTTGCACTAATCCCCTTCTAATATTTCTTAAATTTCTCTAGCACTTTCTTATGCCACTACAAACTCTTAAAGATTGTCTAAGGGTAGGTTTGAGTTTTTATAAGGCAAGTAAGGGGTTTGTAGAAAATTAAGAAAGAGGACATGTGGTGATATTATGTACAAAGATTTCTCTCAACTTTTGGTACCTACTGATGGTTTACCATTGCCATCCTTGAGTTAAGGGTAAGGCTAAATCTATACTGTACTTGGCATTCAACTTCATGAACACTTGGTTCCAACACTCTTCTTATACAACATAATAAAATCATAGCCGAAATCTTTCATAAGAGCGAACCAAACCTAGAGTATTGCAAATATACAACCTTTTACAATACATAGCCCCTTGCCTTATAAGGAAAACTGTAATCACTTAGCTTTCTCAAGTCTTCTTAATTCCATGGTACGAGATCTTATTTAACTTCTTTCCTAACTTGAGGATAAAACAACTTATCTCCTTAGCCTACTGTAAGTTGAGTGAGAGTAGGTGACAAACAATAGTATAAGCAACATCGTATCATAAACATATAAGTAATCCATTAATTCAATCACAATACTCTTCAGTCTAACCAAGAAATGTGGATATAACATATGCATGTTATGCTTATGCACTTGACATGCATTGATATCGATATTGTTGCCTAGCCTTGTACTCATCTAAGTGGTTGACTTCATTGAGCATCTAGATACAAACCAAAGTCTAGGAACCTAGCAATCTAACAAAAAGTTGTTGAAACCTAGCTTAGTAAAAACCTTACAAAGTGTAAACCTCATGGGTTTTAGCAACCAAAAGTCGAGTTGGATGAAAGAGTCATTGGACAATCCTTAGAATTACTCAAGTATAATGATGAAAACCTTAAATAAAAGGGATCAAACCCTAATTAATAAGTTGAAAAACTTAGAGGAGGTAAAACCCTAAAACCCTAACTATATGTGTAAAACCCTAAAAGCCTTAATATTCGAAAAACCCTAGAATAATAACAAAACCCTAAAAAGACTATCAAACCTCAATAAGATAACAAAAAATCCTAACGTGACTAAGAAACCCTAATCATATTGTTAGATTAATCATTAAAAGTAATCAAATTCACCAATAAACTAAAACCTTAAGTTCCAAACATGAATGCTATCCGATAACTATAAACAGAAACCAAACCTTAAGAAAACCTTAGGTACATGTGTAGGGCATTTGGATTAACTAAAGTAAAGCAACAAACATAAAAAAGACCCTAAACATGCCCTAGTAACACTTAACTAGCCTAATCATACTCAATCACCATTAATTACCCTAAGTAAACCCTAATCCATAATTAGGGACTAAAATAAAAGGAATCAATGGGCATAAAAAATATCATGTACTTTTATAAACTCTACAAATTTAGCCTTTTGAATGTAGAGATGAACTTGAGTGCTGTAGATAATTGTAAGCCTCACAACCAGTCACCCAAGGTTTCGATCGGAAGATCTAATCGAGCTTAAATTATAAGTAAAGCTAGAAATATTAGTAAAATGATCCCGTAAACTTGAATTTAAGAAAATAAGTAATAAAATAGAAAACTATAAAATTTTTAAATTTTAAGTATAATAATTGTTAATTATCGAAAAGGCGAAAAGTGTAATCTAATAACTAATCAATTACAAAAGATAGATTATATGTATACTAAAAATCATATAATGATCAAAATAATAATTAGGAATGTTCACATGTACCCAATATGTATTTTCGTGTAGATAAAAATACGCGAAATTTCTTAAAGTGGCTAAAAACTTATTAAATAATTAAAGAAAATTATTAATTAATTAAGAAAAAATCAGAAAAAAAAAATTAGAGAAATCTGGAATGATGTAGATTTGGTCGTAGCAAGTCAAGAGTTGAAGAAGAAAAATTAGCCAATTAAAATCAAGTAACATAAAAGCCAAAAATCAAGGGAATTAGGTAATATCTTGTCTAATTTAATGCATATTAATTACCACAAAGCTCTATAAATAGGAAAAAAAAATCGCAGAGCTCATTTGGACAGTTAGAAATCAGAGAAAAATTAGAAGCATCGAAATTGGAAGAAAAAATTCGAGTAAAAAAAAAAAAAACAGAAAACTGTGCAATTGGGGCTTATAAGGAGAACCCAGACCTGACTAGTAGCTGAGAGTGGACGGCTACCACCACCATACGGTGGTGGCAACGCCCAGGTGGGCCGACACACCCATGGCCACCGATGGTGGCTAGAGTCACCCAAATTGGTGAGTTCGATTTCTAACCTGATTTTATGTAATTTTGTAAAAATAGTAAATATTCTTAGAAAATTATGAATTTTGTTATTCTAGAATATTTTTGTATTATTTTTTAGGAAAAATATTATTTTGATGAAAATATGTCCCATGATATATGGTCCTTAAGAAATCATACAAAATCGAGTATATTTCAATTTAGAAATAAATGATCTTAGGAGTGTAGTTTTAAGCCCAAAATTTTTTTGGTAGACGACTTAGATGATATAAAACAGTGCTATGAAGCCCATTTTTAAAAATTAATTTTTGAAATTTTTAGGCCTTAAAATGAGGCATAAAATGTGTAATTTAGGGTTAATTAAGTAATTAAATAGTTAATTACTAATTTAGTGGATAATTATATGTTTTAGGATGTTGAAATCTAATGAAGTATGATACTTGTAGCATTTAGGGTGTTAGATGTAATTATTAGGTTAATTATGCAGTAAATAAGTAATAAGGGAAAATAATAAATTTTAAGTTAATTTGTAAATTAGGGTAATTTGGTGTAAAATCTGATTTAGGATGAATTTAGATATTTTGAAATGATAATTGATGTTAGGAGATGGTAATTAGAGTGGTAAAAATATTAGATGTGTATTATATACATAATAAGTAATAGTACATCATATACAATTATTAAAAATTTAATAAATAAAAGATATTAGAATAAAAATTGACATTATGATAATAATAAAAATATATAATAAATCTGATAGAAAACTTAAATTTATTTAATTATATGAAAAATGTAAAAATTTCTCACATCAGGAGTAAATTCGGTACCTTAATACAGATTTAAGTGTATTAAGTGGAATAAAATACTGACTATGGATAGTGATGGTATTTAAGATATCAGGAAGTAATGTGATTAATTTCACATTATGAGTTGAAACGAATTTCTAGGGTTCGGGTATAAAACAGTACTTCGAAATTGAACTAAAACCTAATTTAGAAATCGATGTGGAAACTGAACTCGAACCTAACCCTAAACCTAGGATAATTATAAAAGATTTGAGAACCTAAATAACTGGATATATTAAACCCTAAACAAAACATAACAATAAGCGTTATAGGATAAAATCAACTTATAATAGTTATATGAAAAATTGATTGGTGATGGCCTGAGCGAATTGAACCTCGAGTGAGTGAGCGAGGAGTTCAGGTAAGTCGGGATTAATACGTTGCTGTATTTTGGAGGCTTGAGATTATGCTTAGTTGTGCTTGTTAGATAGTTGGTTGTGTGCATGTGCTTGATTATGAGTGATATTATGATTCTGTTTGTTGTTTTAACCTGTATTGTATGATTTGTATGAAATGATTGATCACCCTAAACTGAACCTAATCAAATATACGACCCATAATCATAATTAGATCTTCATGCTAACCAATTAGGGGAAACCTAGGATTCTCCAGCTAAATATTGACCCTTTCGAAAGGAACAGCGCAGGATTGCATAATGGTCCCTTCTTCATCCTTAGTCAAATTAAGTGATAGGAGAGGAGGTCGTGGCGAGGGTGAAGTCAATGGTTTGAAGGTAGTCATGGGAGGAGTGATGTCTCTATTGCATAAGCCTAGGTTTAGTCGTGAACTGTACATTAACGGCAACTCCTCAACCCGGATGAAAGTGAGTGCAATTTCTCTAATCTCACGATGGGCCGGACAACGTCGTGCGATGGCATTTGCTTGAACATGCATTGTACCTAATAAATTGATTGATAACCTTGTTATGTTTATGGTATAGTTTTAAGTTCTCTATCCTAACTTATTGAGTTGTGGTTGTTCACATCCCTATAGACGTCGTGCAAGTACTGGCTAAGAAGCAGCATACAACTACTCTAAAGCTAACAACTATTGGATCCTGGAGAGTGAGGAAAAACATTTGAAGAACAAACATATATTTTAATTGAAATAACTGAATTTCAATGTATATATATATATTTTCTTACTTTCTTAGGTAAATGATTTATTTAAATTACAAACTGTTTACTTCAAAGTGGGTTAGTCGTGGACGCCTTGTATAGATCAGGTCTAGGATAGCGGTTGTAAGGCCAACTTCTATCTTAAAATAGTTTACACGGCGAGACTATTACGACTCTGCTGCTTTAGAGCATGACAATACTTTTCCTAAGTCAACAAAATTGTTAGATTTAAAACTTATTAAAATTTTAAATTCGAAACTTAAAACGAATATGAAAAACACTAATATACTATTCGGAACCCTAATCATGTATGGAAACCCTAAACTCTGTATATGCATAAATACAAGAAATGGAACCCGAACTTGATAAAAATCTTAAAACCAAAACTCTAAGCTTATAAAAGATATAAATTTACCTTAACAGTGATAAAGTTGTAATTTGGTAATATTATCGATAGATACACGTAATCGTATAAAATTGCTAGCAAATAGATAGAGACAATTTTTAAATACTAATAAATAAAAAGAATAATAAATTAATTAATAAATTATTAAGATTACAAATATTATCCTATGATTATTATAGCATCACAAGAATTGCAATTTGTAATGGTGATAATACTAATGTAGGAACTCATATGTGCATGATAGATTCTTATAACAATAAGAAACTATGGTTGGGTTAGAGTCTTAATGATCAAGTTACTAAGTTAACAATATAATTTAAAGTCTTCTACTTGCTTTTAAGAATTCCTGTGCCCAATTGATACTATATCTCCTTGTTGCTACTATTTTATTCCATTCTCATGGATGTTACAATTAAATCATAATATAACAATACAAAACTTACAAATAGTAGTATAATTCGAACTCGTATAATATTTACTAAGCCGTATAATATTACTCATATGGAAAAACAATATTTCCTATTTACCTCAATAAATAAGTTAAACTATTTATGCCATGCTTGAGCTATGATGGGAGATTAGGCAAACTGCAATGGACATTTAGTTAACTGAGAAGTTTAGCTTTTCCAAATACTTATAAGTCTTATTATATTTTAAGTACTCAATTGTGAAGTTTTGGAAATTCCAAAGGCTTTTAAAGTGAGGGAGTTCTAATGATCTACCATCTGCTTGTAGATGATACTTGTTGGATGTATTGTTGGTTGATGTTGCTTATGTGTTTGAATGATTGTTTTGCCTTATGTGTTGTAATTCATGTGATCGCCTCCTTAATTACTATAAGCCTTACACCTAACAAGAAAAGGACAATAGTAGAACTATGGAGAATTAGCAAGGAACTGCATGAAATCTTAAGATGGTTCAAGGGACAATTTACCCTTAAGGTTACCTAACTATAAGTTGAAATGTGTGGAGTTATTAGAAGGAAAGTGGACATAGCATGTGTAAATGAATGGAATCAAACTTAATTGAAGGATGACACACCTAGTAAAGTAGGTATACCTAATGTGATATTTGATGTTTGGATAAATGAATTATTGAATGATATTTACACGAAGGAAAAATATCTTGACAAGATCATAGGCAGTGCAAATGATCAGGGTTACCACATGTCACCTAAAGACCTAGGTAGCTTAGATCATATAAAGGATATACCAAAGGAACTAGAACCATCAAGGAAGAAGTTTCCTGACTTTATTTAGACAAATAGCTTTTTATGGGAAAGAAAGATGACCCCCATGAGGCAAAACACTAGCTAGCTCGAGTTGAGCTATCATTTGAAGTTTATGAGATACCTGAAGACTTAAAGTTGACCTATGGCACCTTTATGTTGCAGCATGGTGCTAGAGTGTGGTGGAATTTAAAGGAAAGAGCCTTGCCTAAACCCATCACTTAGAGTGAGTTTAGAAGAAAACTTCAAAAGGAATATAACCCAAACCACAAAGGGAAAGGATCAATTAAGGAATTAGTTCCATTAGCAAGTGAGTCAACAACAAAGAAGCCATTCCAAGTAAGTTGTTGGAAATGTGGTAAAGAACATCATCTGAAAGATTGCCCACAATTAAAGGGCAAGTGTTCTTACTACGGAAGGGCTGGGCATAAAGTAAAAATGTGTTTTAAAAGGAAGTAGTGTGCTACGATTGTGAGAAGCGCGGTCACAACATCTCTAAGTGCTACTAGAAGTGAGAGGCACAGGAGAAAATTAATGACTCTAAAAGGAACCTAAAGGATAAGTATAATTATTATGGGAAGCCTATATGTTTCCTCAAAAAACCATATGAACTTATCATGATGGTTGGAACTAGGGACCATAATCAAGACTATATTCTGCATGGCTAAAAGTTTGATGGTAATATAAATAAATGCTTATTTGGATCTCAGAATTAAGGTCTCACGTATGCAAAAGAAGGATGACATAAGAGTATTAGATGAGAGATTATTGTAGATGCCCCATTTTTACCCTCTTCTTTTTATTTTTTATTTTTTCAAAACTTCTTAGAATAGGATAAAGAGTTCTAAATTAGGAAAAATACAAAAAAAGAACCTAAAAAGTCACAAAAAATAGAAAAAAATAGAGAATTTAGAAAATATAGATAAATAATAGTATAATAGAGTAGATTTCTTTTAATTTAGATAAAAAATAAAGAGAGGGTTGTTAGGCTTAGGTTTATATTTGAATCTAACCTAAGTTGACCTTATTCATATGTGCAATTTAATTGTACATATAAACAGGGTATAAGTTAATGGCCTAATGGATAAGTACTTAGACTTGCATTGGGTATGGTTTGGAGGTTAGGGGTTCGATTCTCATCAAAGCTAGCAAATGCTTTTTGTTTTTTTTTCCACAACATATGATGTCACATGCCAAGATGTCATCGTACCACGTGTCTCTTGTAGGATATGTGGCACCACCATACACTTGTCCACACTACGGTCACGTATCGATACATAGCATGACACGTATCGCCACGTGTCACTACATGGTTTAACACATGTTAGCTATGTATGTGACACAATCACCAACTACGTGTCTTTTAGGACACATAGCACTTCCTCATTTGCTAATGCAACTGATGTAGCGCTATGTCAGCACTTTCATTTCTCTTTCTCCTCATTTCTTGCATTTTTCCTATATTTTCTCACACTTTCTTTCTTTGTTGGTCAACTTCAATGTTAATTTTAGGCAATTTATTGTTGCAATTTTACGAAATTAATGGTGAAATTGCAAAATAAGCATAGCTTACTATGGATTGAATAAAAAAACCTAATTGGATTCGCTCATTTGTCCATTCAAAATTGAGATTGAAAAATGGAAAAAAAGAGAAAAATCTGCTATTATCATTATTTTTCAATTCGGCCATCTTACATAAAGGACCCTTTTACAGCAGATTCATGGGGATGGATACACATACGATATTGCTTCAATTTGGCAATAGTATGATCCACAATCCATGCTATCCTCCTTCTAATCCATCTTCACCATAACCAAACCAACTCATTGTCATTGCACTTACCACTGTATTGGATTTGATCAACTCCAACCTTACTCCCTGATCACAAAACTGAGGTCCCTCTCACCTTTAGTAAACATTGACTGTCCATTATATCAACCCAATATTATTGATACCCAACGACATGCTAATCTGACCAACAACATACACACCCCTTATGCATAACATAGATCCATCACTCAACCTTTCTCCCTCAATCAAGCCACGACCACCATTGGAAACCCCTATACTACTACTTGTCGTATGCTTGAAGTGCTTGATCCATACACCACACAACAATAGTCCCTATTATGACATCCTTCGACACTAGCAAGCTCCATCTCTCTTCATTGCCTGCCCAAATCCCAAACTACCCCTCTTTGTGTGTACGCTATAGCCTTGATTCGACATAAATCCACTACTGTCAAACTACCCTTTCTCTATCGACCTTTACGCAAACACCAACTACACCCTAACTAACAATCCACTAACACACAGCAACACTCCATACTTACGACTGTCGCATAGGACATACGCACAGCAACAACCACCTCCATTACTATTTAACACTGCAAAAGAACGCTGTACTAGCTCTAAACCCATTTTCACTAATCTAAACCTCATAAAATCCCTCTTGCTTGCTTGATTCGTCGCTCGAAACCATCTAAAGTAATAACCTACGTCGCTGTTGCCGCTACTCATCGATTGCATGTATGGGTCATGTGCTGAGCTGCTAAAGCTCTGAGATTCAACCCATTGAACCGAGTCCAACCTGATTGCTTAACTCGGCTCCACGTGAAGCTACTTGGTCCAGCCCACTTATTTCTTTCTTTTAGTAGTTGTTATTTTTAGTATGATTTTATTTGTTTATTGTAATATGTAATTGTAATAAAAAAAAAAGAGAGAGAAAAGAAGAATGAGCTTAATTTAATTTAATTTAATTTTTATTTTTTTAGGGATAAATAAACAAGAAAAAGGGACAAAATAGTAATAAAATAAAAATAAAAATAGAAGAATAAACAAATTATTAAATAAATGGATTTTTTGTCACTTAGAAAATCATTTTTTAAATAAAAAATAAAATAAAATAAATCTACTTTTCTAAAACTAAGGCGTTTTAGAATTTCTAAAAGATAAAACCCTAATTAGGACCCTTAGAAAATTTCCTTAAATAAATTGAAATAAGTAAAAACGTAGACCTAACCTTTTTTTAAAACGAAAATCAATTCATCCTATTAATGTTTTTAGTAAATGAATTACGGAAGTCTGATCCCGAATAGTGATATGTAGGCATCTACATGTATGGGGTGACTTAAAATATGGAAAAAATTTATTTCTTTAATTTAGTAGATATTTCCTTAAATTCTTATTTTATTTTATTTGTAAATAGGTTATAGCTTGTAAACAATCATTATTGGAAGGGTATTTGAAAAGCAAAATTAAATTTGAAAAGTTAAAATATGATACCCGTTTAGGATTTAATAGGATAACCTTTAGATTCAAATCTCTAGTTTTAAAAACCGTTTTAAAAAAAAATTAATTTTCTCGAAAAATCAATAGCTAAGTTATAATCAATCTACCTAATTGATTATAATTTGACTCTTTTTTCTGACTTCAAAATGTTTTCAAAGTTAAACAAGAGCTGGTTTTCTTTAAACCCTAATCGAGAGTCAGTATTAAATAGGTAGGGTTTAATATTGATTGGTTTAAAAAAGACTAATTTATAAAAATCAAGAGAAAAACCTGACTCGACAATTACTATTGTTAAGTTTCGAGGATGAAACTTATTGTAAGGGGAGCAGGATGTGAACCCTACAAATTTTCTAAACAAGGGGTTAGAAGTTAATAAGATTTCCCAAAAAATGCCCTTAGTATTGGCAAGATAACTAACCTTATACTTGAGAGGCTATGCTTAAAAACCTTAATGCAAGCTTTAAAAACCCTAAATGGTAGTCTTAACCTTATTTTGACCCTTATACTGAAAGGCCTCAAATCCTGCAAATAAATGCCAATAACTAATGTTAACTCTCAAGCTTAACCTAATCTAACGAAACTAATCCTAAACCCTAATGGAAGAGAGACTATTAGTTGAAGCCTATGAGAGTTCCCTAAAACCAATAAAGGGTAAGCTAAACCAAAAATGAATATTGGTATAGATAACCCTAACAATGAATTCAAAACCTTAAAACGAATACTATAACCCTTAAACAAACCTTCGAACACTAAAATCCTAATTGGAACGCTAATCCATATAAGCGTTTAAATTGTAAAACCTTAATCTACAGTCAAAAGCCCTAACCTAACTATTATACTATAATTAAATAGTAAAACTATTAATTAATTAGAGATTAATCACTTAATTGCCCTAAAACCCTAATCTATCCTCTAAAATGTACTCGAATAGTAATAACTATCTCAATTCCTTAAACTAATTAGATAAGATGGCCCAACGAGCTTAACTAAATTAATTTGGCACATTAAGCCCTAAACTGTACCTAATTAATGTCAAGTGTGCGAGTAATTAAGATTGGAAAACTTTCTTACACCTTATTCCACCAATCAAGTTTTACCTCATAATTAACTATAAGTTAAGAGCGATTAATCATATAAAGTTAAATGAATTATATGAAAATATCTCCTTAATATTGCCAATGTTATACTTAAGGAGACAATATGAACCTTGTAAAATTTCGGATTCAAACTCAAAGTTAGATATAGGAGTTAATAGATAAGCCCTAGAACCACTTAAGATATAATAATAAAATTTATTGATAAAACGATTGAACCCTAAATCATAAGTCACAAACCTTAAATAATAAGTCAAAAAACCCTAAAACCTTAATCGTAAGTACAAAACCCTAAAAACCTTAATATACGAGAAACCTTAAAACGATTGAAAAATATCAACAGATTGAGTAAAACCTTAATTGGAAGTCTAAAACCTTAATTCAATTAATAAACCCTAAGTATATCTCTAAACTATTTGCTAATTGTAAGGTAACCTTAAATCGTTAGCCCCGTATACAATCCGAAAACCCTAATCGATCTTGAATAATAAATGACTTTAATAAGAAAAGTAATATAGGTAAATGAACTTAATTAAAGTAATAAAATATGGTAAGAACTTAGTTATAACCTAATTTGGCCTAAATTGCTTAATTAAGTACAATTGTGATTAATTAGCTTAATTACCCTTTAATCCATCTACTAACTCTTATTACATCTTAATTAGTAACAAGTCAAACTCAATTAAGAACAATTGACAAAGGATTAGTTGAGAATTAAAGAACACTTCTCCTTTGGGTGACAAAATCTTCCCTTATTTGGCAAAAAGCAAATAAGGTACAACAGCATTAAGAGGGGACCATGTACTTTTATCCTAAGATAGTCACCTCTTGTCCTACTCAATTCACCTTCAATATATACCATTTCACCCCTCCAAAACCCTCATGTGACTCCATTCTTCACGAATATAAAACCTTAAGAAACACTCTTAAGAAACCTAAACAAAAACTAAAAGAAAAAGGGAAGAAAACAAAAGGAGCTATTGGACCTCCCCCTGTACACCTCAGCACCTTTTGCTTTTATTATGACCATATGCCACCAAATGACAAGCCACCACCACTAAAGGATCATACACATGCCCTAGTTTCTTGTTGACAAACATTTACTTTTAAAGGAGTAAGTTTCGACTTTGTTTTTTAGTGGAAAATTTGGAACTTGTACAGGCCATCCTAAGGTAAAACTCACCCGACTTGACTTTCTTGTTCACATAAGTTATACCTAGGATATCTTGAGAGTTTAAGATTAGAAAGACTATATAAATATGTTATAATGATGTACACATTATTTTAGAGCCTTATAATTACACATTTATTCATGTACTTACTTAGTTTTCTATTTGTATTCTAGAGGTATAGGAGATAGTTTTATGTAGATAACTTGAAAAGATATTGATTAAACTAGAAGAAACCTTAAGTAACATCCATGCCATCCCTTCCTTGATATGTATCCATCTTAGTTTCACCATGTTAGGTGATGTTATTACCTTAAAACAAGTAGAAATATGATTAAAAGAAGGAAACATACTAGAATAAGTGTTGGATAGAAGAAGTTGAACGAAAGCCTAAAAGAACCTCACTTGGCCACCGCTTTCATGAAAGTTTCAAATCTATAAATTTTGATTTATTACCTTAATAACATGATTATTAAGTATTAAGTATGATTTAGGATGTAATTAACCAAGTTAAGTAGGGTAATGATGAGTTAATGGCCGAAATTGGTTAAATTGGTGATTAAAGCCTTAGGAATAGTGTTAAAAGCCCTATTAGTGAAATGAACCAAATCTGAAATACTTAGTAAAATGGGTAATTTAGTGGACTCATTAGGATATTTGGCCTATTGGAATAAGTTAGAATCAACTTTAGAGTCTTAGAATGCAAATTAGGCCTAAACCAACTTAGTTAGTGATTAAGTCCTTAGAAATATGATTAGGAACCTAATAAATGAAAAGAACCAGATCTGAATGCTAATAGAAAATAGACTTTACTTACGGCCTTTGGTGGGCTTAAGCCCAAAATCATAAGTAGAGTTGGGCTTAAGGCCTTAAAATGTAAGATAAGCCCAAAATCTCTTAAAAGAACCAAGAATAGAGCCCAATAACTTAGTGACTAGATTTGAACCCCAAATTAAAAGGCTCATAAAATAAAATATAAAAGCCTAATAAAGGCATCCCCTATAGGTCCCTTAGTAAGTAAAGGCTTTAAATTAATAAAAAGGGCCTATTTAGACCCATAAGAGTAACACTAAGGCCCAAATTAAAAGTTATGGAATTTGATTAAAAACTTAAACTTAAAATACCTAAATAAAGGTCCAACACCTAAAATTAAGCCCAAAGCCCAAAATTAAGCCCAAATCCTAAAGTAGTCAAACCAATACCATTGACCGACGAAGTTGTTTGGCTTAAACTAAATTCTTACAAGTCTAAACACCTCAAAAAGACTTTACAAAATGAAATAACGCTCGAAAATAATGAAAATCAACTATAAGAATGCAAAATTCCGACTTAAAATGCGAAAGTTATGACCAAAATACGAAATAAGCGAAAATAAGGAAATTATAATGAGGCTAGCGAATATATTAAGTTTAAGATGAGTCTTATTTACTTTAATTACCTTACTTAGGTGATTTAGGATATCAAGTTCGAGATATTGAAGACTACTGGGACTATTAGACTTCAAGGCTGAGTGAGTATATTGCCCCTTATTTTACTCTATTTTGTGCTTGTAGTTAGTACACTATCTAATTATATATGATAATTGAACTTAATGCATGTTGGGGTATATGGGGACTTGTATGTGCCTGTTATGGTTAGCCTATGCTTGCAAAATGTCTTAAGATATTTTAAACCCCCTTGTTTACTAGATTAGAATGTAAGACATTGGAGTGTCTAGAATATACTTGCTTGACCATCCCATGAATTTGAAATTAATAAATATTCGACCTCTAATTAAATTAGATATGCATTGCATCTTATAGGAAGAGTTAAAGGGCATCAGCACTATGTAGTAGAGCAAGAGATTATGCTTAGATGGATCTATATGCATATTATGTATTGTGATTGTTTATCGCATGACATATTTCGTGTGACATGTTCTTGTCTCAACCTTTGGGAATGCCACCTTCTGCTTGAGGCCGAGCCATATCCACTGCTAAGGGTGGTTATATTTTTAAGAGATTTTGTATTGGATGTAGATACTTGAGTTCTGATGTGCTTAAATATTTCCCAACTTGAGCAACAGTGGGCGTTAAAACCGTGCTGTATACAATTACTGGCCGACTGTATATACTATTTGTATTACATATTCTTATACATGCATTCATATGTTTTATAAACAACTTGCTTGTTATTTTTTGATGGTAAGGTAGGAAGGTTACTCACTAAGCTTGATGTAACTTACCCCCTATTAGTTTTTTTTTACAGGTCTTACAAAGCTAGGGCTGTGTTAGGATTCAAGTGCTAAATGCTTTGTCGGGCTACGAAAGTAGAATATAAGTTTAGGACAGCAAGTGGTATAGTTGAATTAAACTTTTAAGGTATTTAATGGCATTATGATTATTAAGATATAGATACCCTTTCTTATTGTTTGGTAGATGATTTAGACTCTTTACAGTTTTAGTGACTGTGGATTATTGAATCACTTGTAGATATATATATATAGTTAAGCAGATGTATGTAAGTTGAATAAACACCCTTAGAAACTTACTAGTTGGAGCCTTGTAACCTCTAATTTGCAAAGTGATTTTTATATCATGGGTGCACATGTGATATAAGGATTTTAGGCAAAACTACCAAGCCCCTTGATAAGTTAGGGTCCACTTATTTGGATCAATGTTTTTTTTTTCTTAACTAGGGTAATAATCAAGCATCATTTGGAGAGATGGTACCCTCAGGTAGCCTTATTAAGTAAGGCGAGGTGTCTTATACGAATGAGTGTGGGAATAATCAATATGTAGGCGATGTAAATCTATACCTTTCATAATTCCAAACTCTTATAGATGCGTTGCTTGCATTTACTATGTATGTATCCATTTTGTGTGTAGATAGACTTGCATGCGTACTAAGAATGTTTAATGACTTGCTTAAATGGTAGTGATGAGAAACAAACTCATTGAGTTGTGGTTTACTCATTCCCCTATAGCTTCTTTTACAGGTTAATTTCAGCTAGGACTAGGATAAGCTTGAGTGTAGAGTGTAAATATAAGTTATCTAAGAGAAAGCTAGATCTAGTTGGGAAACGTAGAGCTACTACAGGAGCTCCCCACATGAAAAGTATTTGTATGTTAAGGTTCTAGATCATTTAGTAATTGTTGCAATTTATAAAATTGATTTACCCTATTTTAATGTTTGGTAGGGGATATCGATTCTTTGTGATTTTGATAGACTGTAGAATATTGGATATCTATTTTTAATTATATTTTATGATAAGTTAAAAAAAAATCGGAAACCCTAGTGATTAATTATTCAAAGTCTTGCAATCTTTAACTTGTAAAGTAGTTTTTGTATCATGGAAACATACGTGATACGAAAATTTTAAATAATCTTACTAAGCCTCCTTTAGAGTCTTAACATACTTGGAGGGGATAAGATTTTTTCCCATTTGGTAATGGTAAGTAAGTACATGGTCCCAAAAGAAACTATGTCCCTTATTTCTTATAATATACACATTGTACCCCCTCTTCTTTACT
Organism: Lumnitzera littorea; assembly: GCA_024138015.1. Lineage (NCBI taxonomy): Eukaryota > Viridiplantae > Streptophyta > Magnoliopsida > Myrtales > Combretaceae > Lumnitzera > Lumnitzera littorea. The sequence goes on along the minus strand of JAMXBB010000004.1, from coordinate 62,043,377 downwards.
CTCTTTCTTTTGTTTTCATTTTCAGTTACTCATTCTCAAACACTTTTAAAAACCTCTCTAAAAAAGAAAAAAAATCACTTAACACTTCACTCTAAAAGCTCCCTCTCTCGTAACCTTACACCCTCTACACCAAGCCCTCTAATTTCATCACCATGCCACCAAATCTACCACTACCAAGAGCCACACCACCTCTATACATCATCCTTCTTGATTGTCACACACTTACACCATTCCCCACCCCTAAACTATCGGCCATCATTAGGAAAGGGAAGGACTACACCCTTAACTCTAATAAGTGATTGAACTTGATTTTTCCTAGTTTTTCCTTAGGTTTCATGTTAGTATTTTGCACTTTAGGCACTCACATCTTTATGTACATCCATGACTTAGAAGTTAGGGTATTTTAGTGAAGAACAAGCATGAATAATGAAGGAAAAAGACTCATTAGCTAGGGTTTTAACACTAACATGTAAAGAAATTTAGTATCTTGTTAGTTTTGGAGTTAAATCTACAAGAAAAACCCTAAACCCCTACTTATCCCTAGTATGCTGCCCCTTTAAGGACTCGTATACTTCACTTATCATCACCATATTATGTTATAATAATGGCCATAAGTATGTAAAATGTAGTTTTGATTAAGAAAAAAACACTTTAAAACAAGCGTCGCATGAAAAAGAAGAAGAAAACCCTAGGAGCATTTTTTTACCACTACTTTCATGAGGAGTTAAAATCTGTAATATTTTATCTCTCAACTTAATCTCATGTTTATTTAGTGTTAAGTATGATTTAGGACATGATTAACCAAGTTAAGTAGGGTAATAAGGGGTTAGGGCTTTAAATTAGCTTAGTTAGTAATTAGGGACCTAGAAATAGTATTAGAGGCCACCCTAATAATCAAGATTAGATCTATAACCTTGAATAAGATGGACTAAACTTGAGGCCAATAGTAGGTTTAAGCCTAAAAAGATAGATAAGATTGGGCTTAATGCTCTAAATTACAAAATGATGCTAAAAAGCCCTAAAAGACCTAAGATTAAGGCCTAATAGTTCAATGACCAAATTTAGACCCTACCTTAAAGGACTCAAAATAAGATATTCAAGAGGCTTAATAAATCTTATGGCCCATTCAAGGCATCCCCTATAGGCCCCTTAGTGAGTTAAGGCCTTAAACTTTAGGCCCATAAGGGCAATGATAAGGCCCAAGTTGGAAACTAAAAGTCTTCGACGGAAAAATCTTACTTCAAAAACTTAAAAGGAAGCCCAAAATATTAAGTGTAAGGCTTAATGTCAAAAACTAAGCCCAAAGCTCAAAACTAGGCTTAAACCCTAAAGTGATCAAACCTACATCTTGGGCCATTGAACTTGAAAGGCCCAAATAGAAACCTTACCCACTCAAATGCCCAAAAATGATCTTACCAAATGAAAGAACACTATAAAACAATGAAAAATGACTATAAGATCATTAAAAAACAGACTTAAACACAAGGAAGTTATGGCTAAAATACAAACACAATTAAGATAGAAAATTTAGGTTAAAGAAGAGTAGATAGTTAAGTATAGATAGAATACTTATGTGTCTTAATTGTATTCTTCAGATGACATGGACCTTGAGATTGATGCAGGCAAGGACTATTAGGATTGTTAGGCTTCATGGCTGAGTGAGTATACCGATCCTTATCTTATCTTGTTTGTGCTTATAGTGTAAAGCACCGATTAATATACATATACGAAATGATTATGTTTTGGGTTAGGTTATGGGTTATATGCATGTGCTTGCATTGGTTGAATTTGTTTGCTAAAATACGATAATATATCTTAACCAAGAATTGATTGTTACATTGGTAAATAAGACCATATAGTGTCTGTCATATACTCAGTTGGTCAATTAAGAACTGGAATAATAACTATTTGACCTTAATGTTAATCAGTCATGCTTTTCACATTTATGCATTAATTAAGGGCATCAACACTATGCAATAGAGTAAGAGATCATGCATGTTGGATCAATCTTTGTTATATGCTATTGTTGTTTTTGTACGAAGTATTCATGCAACATGTTCTTACCTTGACCTTTGGGATTTACTTAGCTTTGAGAAATGTTGCCCTTTGCTTGAAGTTAAGTCAGATCTGCTACTTAAGGGCTACCAAGAAAGAGACTATACTCATTTGGACGATAAATATAAAGACCTCGGTCTTGACATGCTTAAATACTTCCTAACCTAAGCAATAGTGGGCATAATACCATGCTTTATATTGTTGTCGGTAGGTTCTATATGATGTTTGCATTTCATATGCTTGTCTACATTGCATATGCGTATTGAATTTACTTGTTTGTTGGTAAAATATGAAAGTTACTTACTAAGCAGTTGTAGCTTACCCCCTTATAATTTTTTGTTGTAGTAAGATCTTTAGTTGGTGCTGGACCATGGGATGCCCGAGGTTGGTACTATCGGCATAGAGATTATTAATGAGAAGAAGAGAGCATGAGTGGTCACTTATACGATATGTGGGCTCTCTAAACTTATTTATATCTTTTAGTATTTTGAGTAACATAGAATCTCATTTTATTTTAGATCTGTAAGACATAATCAAAGAATGTTTGACCCCATTAGTTTATGTTATACCTATTTATGATGATTTACTTTATGTTTAATGCTCTATTATTTACTTAATCCAAGTCTTTGAGTAGGAGTCAGGATTATGTAGAAGCATTATGTAGTGTGTTGAAGGTTCATAATCAAGAGTAGCACTTGATCTTGGATCTTCCCAAAGTACATGGCGATATTACCACAACTTGATCGCCCCTTCAGGTTATGACATGGAGTGTTTAAGAAATGCAATTCTATATTTTCAAATCCATCTTTTATAGAAAAAGTTATTTACTTGATAAACCCTGCTCTTCATATAAAACCTAGCTTAGCAAAATCAGTTTTAGAAAACTTAACCTACAGGTCCCTTTTATGCTATGTTTACTTAACTATTTATTAGTAAGAAACTATCAAACAATATAAGCAAGTTTACTCATCTATTTATTGGCCAAGCTTTTTACTTTATTCCATTTATGTTTCCATCTCTAAAACCTTAGTATTCAGTTCGCTTAAGTGAACTCCTTAGGAAACAAGGTTAGTACCTAATTCTTTAATCAAGTTAGTATAGAATTAAGCATCACAAGATCAAACAATAGCCCTATAGCTACATATATTGCATTTATTTATCCAGAGGATCAGGAATCATTCAATAGCTTGTCAAACAACATGTTACATTCACAGACAAGATCAATCACATTTATTGTAGTTAGATAAGTTAAGAATAGATAAAAACTACTTTAGAACACAAGTAATCTACTTACTAGGGCCACTTATTGATTTTCTTTAAAAGCTTACCCTTGCATCTGTAGCTCTTCTTTGTCCATTTCACCTAAACAAATCGCCATAACATCCTGAGTCAATATATGTCAAGTATAAGTAATATTACTAACTTACTTATACTCGAAGTCCATGTCTTAACCTAAATAAAACGCCACAACATCTGAAGTCAATATATGTCAAGTATAAGAAAGATTACTAACTTACTTATACTCGAGATCCAAGTCTTAATGTTATTCTTTCCTTAAAACAACTTTTTATCTATGTTACTTTTTGGCCCAATTTCTAACCTAATTTCTAACTTACCTTTTAGATTCAAGATTCTTCTAGCATACTTTCTGATATAGTTTCTAACCACTTAACTATTATATGAATATTACTATATTGTATACTTTTACTCTATTACTTTGATTCCAAGATAAGAGATTTCAGTATAATACTTATTTAATGTTCAATTGGTACATTATTATTAATATAAAACCTAAGTTAACCACATGACTAACCATGTGTAAGAGTTATAAGGAATTGTAGACACCCCATTTTTGTCCCCTTGTAATTTTAGAATTTTTATAATAGGGTGAAGGGTCCTAATTTAGAAAAAAAAAAGCACAAAAAATAAAAAATTAGGAAAATACAAAAAATAGAAAATTTAGAAAAGTACAAAAAAAATGAAAATTTAGGAAAATCACAAAAAATAGAAAAGTGTACAAAAATCACAAAAATAGAAAATTTAGAAAAAAAAAATAGAAAATAAAAAAAAAGTAGATAATTTAAATATAATAGAATTTTTAGTTTAGCCTTAGTATTTTTTAGGCCTTAATAATAAAAAGGTAAGAGAGTTTTTGAGTTTAAATTTAGATTTAAATCTAACTCAAGTCGATCTAGTCTATACATGCAATTTGTTTGCATATATGGACAAGGTACAAGCCAACGGCTTGACAATACCATACTTTGACTTAACTTTGCATTAGAGCTAGAGGTCTTAGCTTCAAATCCCTTACCAAGCACTTTATGCCTTTTTTTCTTTTCACAACAAAAGCATACATGGCAATGGTCCATTGGGCCATGTGTTGATGCCTAACATGTAGTGCGTAATGGATTGGCTACGTAGCTGACGTGGCACCATGTTAGCATTTGATTCTCTCCTTTTCCTTCCTTTTCCATCTTGCTCCCTCTCTTTCTCACACACATCCAGCCCATACCCTTCACTTTATCTTTATTTTTTTTGTATCTCAAATACAACTTCCATGAAATTAATGATGGTTCTTTTCTTCTACATAGCCTATTTTGAATTTAAGCCCAAATAGAGTCCAGATTTACGTATTTAAGGGATGAAATCGACTGAGAAAATTTAAGAAAACTTGATTTTTGGTTTTTCTTTTCAATGTTAATTAATGCTGTTCAAAGCTTCCACTCTATGTTTTCGGCAAAAAACGAGCATCAGGGATGCATGTTTAACTAGTTCACAAATCAAGCTCAGCTATCCTCCATCTTTAATTGTGAATTTTGACTTCCCATTTGAGCTTTGATCTCTATAAATGTATCTTCATCTCCCTATTTCAAGAAAAAGAAGGATAAGAAGCAAACTCACTTCCATATGCCCCTATCAATCAACTCCCATCTTAACAATGACCATACCTACTCCCAGCCACTGTTGCACACTATATAGTAACATGAACTTGACTCGAGCTCTTTATGGTTACAAACCATACCCCACTATGACTAAACCAAACCTCAACAGCAATAACAGCACAACCACGCTAAAGAACTAAACCCATCAATAGTCACAACGCCCTTCAACCACCCAGTTGCACCTTTCTCTTATGTGTGCTACCTAATAAGCCCACTGTGTAGTCACTCAATATGATACCAATCCCCAACCTCTCTTTCTATCACCATTGCTTAACCATACTTACATGCACCTAAATCTAAAATCACATGTGTCTGCTTTAAGCAACACAAACAACAACCCAACACAGTAAACCTTTATCAATTACTTAAACCAACTTAGCACCCTAATCTTCATCATCCTCATTGACCTACCGTAATACACATCGATAGCAACAATACCTAAAGACGACTACCCAATCATTACCACTATCTATATACGACACACAATAGAAACAAATAATGTATGAAACAAACATAACTTCACATTCACGTACCATCCAACCTTGTGTAGCGACCTTCACCACCACTTTCCAAACCTTAAGCCACTGCTACCATCACTTAAAACACTAGCCATTGACGCTCCTTGCTCTAAAATAACCACAATACGATGATTGCCACTCCTCAAGACTTAAGACCCAACTTTTAGTCAAGCTCCACAAGCCACTTTGTGCGTCGAGTACTACTACCATCGTCAACCTACCTTGAAACACCACCAAACGATTACAAAACCTGGTTGCACATCGCCTAACCCCCTATTCCTTAATAAAATTCACACCAAACCAAACTCACTTGCTTATTTTGGTACCTAAACAAGTTTCAATCGAGCCTCTTGTCACTATCCTCCATCTTCTTTGGCTAAGTACGTATAGTGCATGTGAGTTAGGTTGAGCAATTGACCAAAACCCGAATATCTACCCCGGATCTAACTTATCAACCTATGCCCTATTGATTCGGTCTAAGGCTTTCTCCATTTAGAATTTAGTTGTTTTGATTCTTTTTTTTTTCTTATCTCTAATGTAATTGTAACCCAAACAATAAAAAAGAAAAAATAGGTAAGTTTAGTTTATTTTGTTTTCTTTGGTGAAACACAAAAAAATAAAATAAATAAATAAAAATTAAAATAAATAATAAAAAAAACAATGAGATATAGTTTTGTCACTTAGAAAAATCAATTTTCCAAATAAATAAAAAATAAATCAATCACTTTCAAAATTAGGGCACATTTTAGAATTGTTAAAAAATAAACAACACCAATTTAGGACCCTTTCTTAGAATTTTTCCTAAGTAAAATAAAATGGCTAAGGGATATAAACTCGGCCACTTTCCAAATTTAAAATAAACCAACCTGCTAACATTTTCCCAAATAAATTACGGAGGTCTAATCTTGAATAGCAAGTACGTAAGCACTCGTACATAGTTACAGGGCAACTTAAAATATGGAAAGTTTTCTTTTCTTCCATCTTTATAATTAATAGTTCAATTTTCCTTTTTAGATGTTACTTATTTGTCTACATGTGATTAGATGTTTCCTTTTAGAAGGGCATTATTAAAAAGTGAATCTAAATTCAGAAAGTAAAAATGGTACCCATTTAGGGTTTAATAGAATAGCATGGATCCAAAATCTTTGGTTTTTAAAACCTTTTTCTTAAAATTGGCTTTTAAGTAGACTAGTGTCTAAGTTAAATCAATCTACCCAATCAATATAACTTAGCCCACTCTTTTTCTCAACCTTGGTAGGGTAGCGACTCCAACAATTTTCAAAATACAATTAAAAACCAAGTTTTTCTTAACTCTTAGTCGAGGGTTAGTATTAAATGAGTTTTGCTTTAATATTGATCGAGTTAAGGAAATTTTATAAAAAACTGGAAAAAAATTAGGCTTGATAGGAATTAGTTTAGAAAATACAAATATAAGAATACAAAATCAACCAACCCTTTATACGTACTTTTGATCTAAGTTTTGTATATCAAGTTATTTCATATTTTCATTTGATCAATGGTTTGACCAACATTTTGACCCACAATTCTAATATACACAAAACCCTTCTTAAATAATCAAATCACTCAATTTTAGTATCTACTCCCATGTTTCTACACTTCATCAATCTAACCAATTATTTCAAAACTCAACTATAGTTATATTACAACACTTGGAAGTCAAATTACTTAAGTAAACTCTCATTTTAAGCAATTTCAGTACATAATGCAAGTTAGGTTGAAAATACTAAAAATTCAACTTCTAAATTTTACAAAACACTTTTCACAGAATCAAAATAGACCTTATGTTGTACTTGCACGAAAGTTTTGAAATTAAAACAACATCATTTAGACTTTTGAAAAATTTATTGAAAATTCGTTTTTAGGCACAATTTTTTAAGGAACTCATATTTCTAATTTCACTTTTAAAAATCTAGTTTTATTTTTGGAATTTACATAAAAAAATTATCTAGGAAACCAAAAATCACAATTTTTGGACTTTGTTTGCTGTTTTTAGAAATTTAGAACAAAAATTGGGGAAAATAAAAACAAATTGATGCTTGTCACTTTGGCCATCATCTAAGGAGGGGGTGTGTCAAACCACCATTCGAGTGGTGCTCCTGTTGGATCTAGTGATGATTACGTGTCAAGTTGCTTCAAATCCCCCAAACCCTATGTTTCCAATTTCTTTCCAAATTTCTTCTTGATTTTTCCTATTTTCTCCTATCACTTTTCTCATGCAACCTTAAATTTTCTTGAAGAGTAAACTAACCTAGAATTGTGTAGAGAACAGGTTTAAGGTTTTGTAAATCATGGAGGCTTAGTGGAAAATTGCAAAGTTGACAAAACCCCCCCTCCCCCCCCCCCCATGTTTTTTAATTATTTTTTCCACCAATTGATGTGTCCATTGCCTAATCCATATGCTATATTTCCTAAATCCAAGTTGTGCCATGCCTATTACTTCCTAGGGAAGCTTCTCTTTATTTATTTTAATATTTTTTTATTAATTTATGTGTTTAAGTTGGTATATATTACATATATTATAATATGTTTTCTTTTTAGTTAATTTAAGGGTATACATGTTATACGCCAAGTATATTTATCTTGTATATGTATTTTTCAGACATTATTTAATGTATTTTTATTTACTTCTTTGTCTAAATGATTTATCTTTAAGGGCTTGCTAATTATCAAAACTTAAATTGAATGTTTCTAGTAAAAATATATAATAATGATAAAATTATGTTTTTGTTAATTAAATGTTTTATATACTTTATTTTGCTAAACAAACTTTTCTAGGGCTCTTCTTTTATCTTTTACAACCTATATCAAATTTTTATTTAATTATAAAAATATTTATTGAAAACGTTAAATGTATCAATTCCCAGCAACTACAACCACATTACATTATAGTATTCATGACTCATGCTACTCATGATCACTTTATTTTCTTGCATCCATGTTTATTAGAGATATACTATTATTCAACTCCTCATGTTACTCATATTGGCTTAATTCACTTAATACCCAATTGATTAGGTGTCTTTAAACACATTACAAACTTACTTATAGTACCCTATTAGTGTGCCATGCCTAACTCTAGCTAAAATTAGCTCCCTAACTATCTTAATTAGATTATTAATTTATCCATATATGTATATTACTTCTTATATTTTTTCCAATTTCGAGTATATAAATATACATTTAATATTTGTATACTTACTTTGCTTCCAATTTTCCCTAAATTATTATTTTTATAAGTTAAGTAATTTTATTTTTAGGGTCTTGCTATATTCTAAACCTCAAATTTTTTAGTGTACGATAAAAATATTAAATATAGATAAAACTACATTTTTATGAAATTCAATAATTTGCTTACTTTATTTTGTAAAATAAACTTTCCTAGGATATTTCTTTTAACTTTGTTGACTTTATATTAAAATTTTATTCAATTTGGAGAACATTTTCCAAATACCCTAAATTACTCAGATTCCAAGCAATTAGGGTTTCACATTTACAAATATTAAAAATAGACTTAAAGTATTTTACAATATGATAATTATTAATATAGTATAGTTATAATATCTTTGTTATTGGTTATAAATATTAATTTATTAAATTATAATACTATACAATAGATATAAAGAGCATGACCCATTTACTAAGTATCGACTTTGACCTATATTAAACATGTATTATACAAATGAGGTACCTAAAAAGCGAATTGTTGCACTATCTCTAAGGTAAGGATAAGGCCAAGTGAATCTCAAACCCATATCTATTTCAAACATTTCCATTTACTTATCACAATATCAGAGGAACCATTACCATATCACCTTGTTCAAGGTTTCCAATTATAGCATTTGAGATGCTTAACTTGCTCTTGTAATTGTTTTCTTCAACATAACACATCACAAACATTCAAGTTAACATTCTCATATATAACTATTTTACAAACACGATGCAAATCTAAGTGATTTACTTGTCAATAGAGTCTGGCTTATCACATTTTATAGACCTGTAATTTTCAGTTAACGTCGCTATTTATTCTCTTTCAAACATAACATGTTTACTCTAACAAATTTTAATTGCACATAAGCCTTTGCATGTTATTATAATTTTAGTTGTCTCACCAACTTAACTTTTCTAAAGACCACTTGGAATATTCAGGTTCGAGCTTAAGGAAATGTATTAAAGTTTACTTACAAACTTAACTTATGTACTTACACTTTTGCGACTATCTCACAAATATTACATTTTGCTCTTACATAAAAGCTTTAAATCTAACTCAACAAATACATAAGCTTATACATACAAGGAAAATCATATCATGCCACATTAAAAGGCTTTAACGCACTTTGCATTCCATACCTATGAGTTAATCCTTCAAACTTGCTCTTTTACACTTAAGGTTATAAAAATAACCCTTTAGCTCATATGTTCAACTAAATAAACTAAAATTAAGCTATAATAACAATACTATAATAGCAAGTTAGTTAACATAGATATGTATATTTTAGCTCATAAGTGAACTCAAGATAACAACTACATTATGACAATAGTAAGCCAAGAAATAAATATCTAAGCTCACATCTAAAACTTAAGCACAAACCCATATTTGTGCAACACATGAACGTCATGCTAATGTATGTAGAATAAATTGGCTAGTATCCTAGATAAGTAACGCTTGGCAACTTAAACCAAGCATAAACTAAGCAACAAAAGAGTGGCACTAGGTGGCTTTATATCAAGCATAAACTGAGCAATAGAAGAGCAACACTAATTGGCTTTATATCAAGCAATAAACCAAGCAAATATAATATATATGCTAAGAATGAAGCTTTCAAACCACGCAAATTATCTTAATAAAACCAAGTTCTGAAAACTATGATGCTTAGGTTCTTTCATGCATGCCATGAATGTAATCATGCAGTTATCGAGCAAATAATCAAACAAACTGAGCGACTAGGTGGTAAATCACAGGTAAAGAAACCAAATGGCCATGTTTAGAGAGTAATTCAAAATCAAAGCAATCAAATGATATTATCATTTCAACCTAGCGTATTTTATGAAGTACCTGAGCACATTCATTTCAAGTAATCAAAGATAGCTCTTGTTTGGAACAATAAAACAAAATTTTAACTAAATCCAAGTAAACATTCACATAACTATTCAATACTTAGAAAAATCTCATATAGGATTACACTTAAGTGAAATCCATTGAGATTGGATATCAAAGAAGCTGTACTTAACTTGTTAAATTATAGATCACAAGAACCCTGATCACCATCGTCAAATGCCACCATTTCATCCCTCCCCATATCCATCCATTCCATAATCAACTCAGAACCAACAATGGAGTCAACTTGTATCATAAAACCATATTTACTGGTGAACAAATAGTCATAGATTTTCACATGGGCAAAGTTGGCTCTATTAGTTTGAGTATCCTTCTTCACCTATTGTAGGTATATGCATAACTCATCAAGATTTATCTCAGTTTAGATACAATTATATTGGTAGTCAAATGGAAAAAAAAAAGACATAATTATATTAATATACTACATTAAATATTCAAATATTCCTTTTGACTTCAAAGCATCATAACTTGATTGCTTCTTATCTATCTTCCATAAATCTTATGCCATTGTGATAATATTTTTGAAAGTTACTCAAATCCATTATAATAGGTGATCGATCAAGTTACTATAGGTACCATTTAACTCCTTCAACTATGATTACACCTTAACTATTACGTTTGCATATTTAGTCTGTTTTTTAACTCTAGTTACATTCAATATTTGAGTATTTACCCTTATTTATTGCTAACTATAATCTAACCATTGTTAACTTCAAAGCACATGGAGATCCTAACATTAATGATTCATCTACTAATTGTTGATTAAGTTGATATCTAGCTTACTATTATTTATTTACATAATAATTAGCATTAAACTCAAATAATTTCACAAAAAATATCATGACCTAAAAAAATATGTATTTTTCATATTAACCATCAAAAGACCAAACTAATACATCCCATATATTTTCTTAAATTTATCATTTTAGCCCCAGTTGCATAAGATTTCATTAAATTATATAAATTGAATATGAGATTAGGGAATAATTCCTAATAGCATAATTAAGCTCTAAGAACCTTCACATATCACATTTACTAAAAAAAATCCAAGAAAAACCATTATATCTTTATTTTCAAAATAGGGTAGATTAATAAAATAATTATTATAAATTCCAATGGTGAGATTTATAAAAATTCTTTACATGAAAACTAAGTGGATTTCATTAAGAGTTCATAACCTAAAAACCAACTTGAAACAACATTAGCAGGGCCTTAGAAAATTAACACAAAGTTAGCTTCAAATGTTACAATTTCTTAAGAAATTATCATAAACACTAGGAAATTGAATGACAAAAAAATAGTAACTAGAACTACATCTCAAAAAATTCAGAATACAATTTCCATGAATTATTCATTCAGATTTGCTAATTTTCACATATTTTACAAAATAAGTAGGCCCTTAATGGTGCAATATGCTTTAGCTGTAGCTAGCTACCTATGTCAAATATTGGTATAATATAACATCATAGATAGCAATTTGCTTACATTGAAAAATTGATATCACTTATAATAAAAGTGCACTACATAAGAGTTCAACTCTACACTTGATTACCACAAATATATACATCTCTATCGTGTTTAGACTTCCAAAAGGTGGATTGTTCTTTCATTTCCTTTTTTTTTTTTTTATTTACAGATACAAGTCTATAGTAGGTTTAAACTTCAAACATCATTTAGATCATCATCACAAGAAGCTAACTTTGTTAGTGCCCTCAAAAGTATTTTCTACTATTGTCGTGATGTCCTTTCTAAACTTCTTTTTGACTTAAGGATGAAACATTTATCCTTTTAACTTACTGTAAACTAATAGAGAGTGGATAAATAGACAATGAACATAAGCCTAACCCAAAACCATAAAGACACCAACAATTTGTTATTCAATCATATTATCTTATAACCTAGCCAAGAAGTTAGTGTAGAGAATGCAAGTCATACTCATAAATGTGATATGCATTGATACCGATATTCCAACTTAACTTAGCATTTATCAAGTTAGTCAAGATCTTCGGCCATTTTGATAAGTAATTAAGGAACCTAGCCAAAACCAAGCCTAATTGACCATTTTAATTGTTGAGAAGTTATTGAGCAATGTAATTGTATATGCTCGAAAACCCAGCGTAGTGTTATCTCAATTTTGGAAATTTTGACCAGTAGGTTCCTTATTGTTCCATCCTATGAATGCACCAAACAATGTATCAAAATTATCTAAGGAACGATTACCTAGTTGCATATTGAGCATCAAATGATTAAATTAGTCATTACTTCATGTTTTGTCTTTCTCATATAAAAACCTAATTTCAGTTTCACTTAAGTAAACACTTTGGAAGGTTTGATCATTTCCTAGCATTTTTGAAAGTTAGAATATGTCTTGGCCAATAACACATCTTTTAAAGAAAACCTTACTTATCCTATCGAGTAGCATTATTATGACGATCAACCTAAGAATTCAACACCAAGCTTAGTTAGTTCAAACATAGTAAAGCAAATCATGAAATCTACATTATAATAAGTAGACATAAGTTTACTTTAAAACGCACTGATATCCAATTACTAGGCCTTGTTAGTAGTTCAATATCTATGCTTCAACATTGTATTTCTCTTCACTTATTCAACTAGGAAAGATGTACAGAACACCAAACTCAATTATTTGTTGATTATAAACAAACTTAATGAATTACACATGCTTAGGGTTCAAGAATTGAAATATTTCTTTATGGAGGTACTCGCCCTAGATATCCTTTGTTATAATCTCTGACTTATCTTGTAACTCATCTTTTGAATTTGGTTAATTGTAAAGTTCTTAACAAAGTACCTTTTATCATCCATTCTAAATCCTTATAAGTTGAAAGTCTCACCCTACATCCTCTAATTTAGTTTTTAAGTAACTGTTTATACAAAATGCACGTAGCGAATTCCTTATATATGCTTTGTATTTGCAAAGAATACTACATAACTTACAAAATTTCCACATTTACACCTACTTCTAATTACAGTCAATAAACACATACTCTCACCTCCTCTGGTCTATTTGATCCCTCATAAGAACTTATTTAACTCTCCATTTAATCAAAACAATAAAATCGCATAATTGGAAAAATTATGGTTTTGGCTCCAAACTTGTATATTTGTAAAATCCACTGTTCATTCTTACAAAATTCATCTCGATACCACTATATATCATAAAAAATTCACTATAATGTACCAAAATTAGAAGTTAAGTTAATTTGTTAAAAAAAATATAATATTCCCATTAAACTACAATATAACTACCATTGAAAACCTAAAATTTGAAAAAACTAAGACAACTAATTTTAATAAAACTTCTCATATAACATGAAATTGGATGTGATAGGTAGTTTAAAGAAAAATTTTAAAGTCGAAACTATATCATTTAAGATTTTGAAAATAAAAGTGAAATTATCTCATTCTAGCAATTGCTTCAGGATGATATATTTAACTACTTAATTTCACTAAAATAATAAGTTTCAATGATTCTATATATAGAATAACCTCAGATTACGTTTGAATTTTATTACATGATTTAATATTTTTAGTAATATATTGAAAATTGGAGTAAAACGGAGCACTTATGGACATGCAAGCTTCTGGCCACCATATAGCCAAGAGGGTATGTCAACACTATTAGTCAAGGATGGCTCTATCTAAGGATGGTAATGGTTGAGTGTTAGGTTAAGTTGTTGATTGCATACTCCACTTAACCCCCTAAACCACCTTTTTTTCTATTTTTCTTCTAAATTTCCCTTGATTTTCTTTGCCCTCACTAGTTTTTCCTAAGCTCAAAATTATCCAAAGTTGTTAAATGAAGGTGGGAATTGCTTCATATAGACTATGGCCATAGGTGAGAAATCTTTTTCTAAGTAGAAGTGTTAAATTCTCCTTAAGTGTTGTGTTTAATTCTTCGCAATTGTCTATCTCCATTAGGTTGATTTAGTCATTACCATAACATGTTACAATAGATTCCTTGTTGCTACCTATTTTTTTAAATTTATTTTTCATTTTCCTTATTTAATTTAATATGCTATATTTTAGTTATCAAACATGTACAAATTTATACACAATAAACATACTTGGTGTATATATGTGTTTCCTAAATATCGTTTCATAAATTTTATAACTCAAACAATTTATCTATAAGGTTTTGTTACATCTTGAAACTCAAATTTTTAGTTTTAGGTGATAACAATAAACCTATGTTTTATTAAACTAAATCTTTTATACATTTGATTTTCGGTAACAAACTTTAGTAAGTCACCTCCTCTAATTTTCGTGGCCTTATAATGAAATTCGACTCGATTCAAAGAGCATTTTTTGAAACCCCTAAATCTATTAGTTTTGAATAACTAAGGTTTTACAACTAAGGGTTTGTTAGCCGAAACGGGCACCTACCCAATCCTTTGTCCTTCTAGCCACTACACAACCGCCTAAAGCACCATTTTTCCAATATTCCTCCTATTTTCTTGAAAAATCCACTAAAATTCAACTTATTTTCTTCTTTATCTTAGCTTAGAAGGAACTCATGGTGTTTGCATGTAAATCTTCCTAAATTGCCTAAAGGGATTTTAGGTTAGTTAAGGTAGTAGAAATTCTTGAGAGTATTTTCTTGTTCTTCAAATAATATACTTCCCTTTATATTTTTGTTTTTGTTGCCTTTAAATCTATTTCCATTATGTGTTGGTAGAATCATGATTTTTGGTTGGCTACCATAAGGTCAACTTTCCTTTCCTTTCCTTTCTTGTAGACTTTTTTTTTTTTTTAAATTGTTTTGTTTGATTTCCACAATTTTCCTTGTTACTAATACAATATCATAATAAAGGTCTCTAAATTTAAATGTACTACCTATATTGTTGATTCATATTTTCTATAACACACATTCGATTTGCTATTATATTGTGATTATAAATCTTCATTATAAAAATGACTTTATTAACCTATCTCTAATATTATTTCATTATTTAGCGAAACCCATTAATCAAGTTTAACAAACCATAACATCATTTCATAATCATAATATAATTGCTTCGTTTATATTTTATATTCTATGGAACAAACTTCACTAAGTTAACATAGCTAACTCTCTAGATTGCCTCGTACAGTTTGGCCTAATTCAAAGGATGTTAATTAGAGCCTTAAATTAGTAGCTTAGAGTCATGGGGTATCACATATAATATAATGAAATAACAAATTAACTATATGATATTTAATAATTTATTATGTAAAACATATTATATTTATATATAAACTAATATCTATGTCTCTAATATTTTAAAAATATTAATTTTTAACTATGAGAAATATAATATAATCATATAATTACAATTATATATAAGGGTTTTCAAGTACATCCTTAGCTATTTACTTCATATTTCTTAAAAATCATTCAACTAATCAAATAAAATAATAGCAATTTTGACATGGTCATGGTCTGGTTTACTGATAAAAAATTGAAAGAGTAGGACATGTGAGTGTAAGTGATTTGTGACAAGATAGCAAGGACTTAGAAATGCGAATGGAAATGTATTTGTTAGCAAGATTGACCAGCCTATAGAGGCTTAGGTTGGTTGTCTCTAAAGAGACTTATGTTGACCAATCCTTAATAAGCTAAGGTCAACTAGCCTAGAGCCAGTCAAATTTGACGTATTGTATAAAGAGCTAGGCTGATTATGCCCTTGGTTATGTTATTTTATTTCTCTTTATTTGTTTTACTTTTAAGAGTTGTATTTGTTTCATTTGGCTTATGTCTTTTTATGTCATTTTTGTTATCTAGTGTTTTATTAGCCTAAATAAAGGCTTGGGTTGCATTTTCATAATAGACATGAGACTTTGATTTTTTTTTTTTTTTAATATGAATTTGATGAGACATTCTCTTAATTGTTTGTTCTTATCAATTTATTCATAGATTACAACAAAGATAAACCTTACTTATCAATCTCTTACAAGATCATAACATTACACCTTTTTATTATAATTTATGGCTCATCCCAAATCACTTTAACAAAATGATTATTTCTTTGATCATGAGTTGCATAAGTCATATAATTTATTAAATATAAATTGTTTTGTAATAGGGTGCAAAATTCTTCACTTCAAACACTAAGTGTAACAAAAGCAATAAAAATTCAACAACGATAGGAATTCACCTTTAATTACAGTTTGTCAGTTTCAAACCTTAGACTCATCTTTCTATAAAGGGTCTACCAAATTTAATTTTAATCATATTGGTTTCATAATGATTTGATCACCAACATATTTGGTGTCAAAAATACCAAATATGATATGGTCATAATCTAGGTTAGCAAGGTTGACCCATTCATAAAGGTATAAATTGATTTCCCTTAAAGAGATTAGGGTTCATCTATCCTTAATGGACTAGGATTGACCAACCTTATAAAAGGCTACGCCAATAGTCCCCTTTCCCTGTGTTATTTTATTTCCTTTATTTGTTTTCCTTTGAGTGTTTATTATTCCTTTTAATTAGTTAATGTCTTTTATGCCATTTTAGTTATCAAGGTTTCATTAACCTATATTAGGGCTTAGGTTGTATGTTTATCATAGACATAAGGCTTTGATATTTTCTCTTAATATGAATTTAGTAAGACCACCTAATTCTTTGTTCTTATCAATATTGTAAGACTAGATTGGCCCAATCGGTTCAAATGGGTTAAATCGAAACCGACTTTAAAAGCAGGTCAATCCAAGCTTTAAGCCTATTTTTACAATGAATCAAATGGATTCGTACAACTTGAGAAGTTCAACTGTGACTCGATCAACTTGCTTGAGTCAACCAGGTCCTAATGTAGTAATTTTACTAAAAGAAAAAACTTATAAAAAACTGAAAAAAAAAAAAACTTATTTAATATAGATACTCATTTAGGATCTTACTATTTAGGGGCTCAATAATTGTAAACCCCAAAGCATTTAATGTAATGAATGGATTGCCATTATTTCTAACTATTGTGCATAAGAAGTCCTTTTATATGTGTTGCCTTCTTCAATATATTAATAATTTACCAATGTAAGACTAAGAGTTTCTATAAAGCAAGGAAACGTACCAAATATTTAAGAAGAATCGAAAAATTTGCAATTGTTTCCTAATTGGACTAACATGTCCATTACCAATTATTTGCGCATAATCTTGATTTCCTACAGTGTCTATCATTCTAAGGAGCATTGCCATAGCAATAAACATGTAAATGACTCTAAATTGAACTAGATACAAGACCTATAAATCATCTTTCAAATATATAAGGGGCCATTGTTATACTGTAGGTTGACTAAAGAAATAAACATTGGACTAATGGAAATTTACTACATATGTATACGTCTAGAAGATAGATTTATACATGTATGCATATAGTTAAATATGTATGTATGTATGTAAGTATATATGCATTATTATATCACAGCTTATTATTAGAGATATGATATATACACTTTATTCTTATGTGCAATGAACTTGTAATAAAAATTGCTTATCATGATTAAATGTAACAAATTTATACATGAGAAACATAAATTTTTGCAAAAAATGATAGATTTAATGTTTACATTATTCCTAATAATATCAAATATGGGAATCTAGAACATTGATAATCTATCAATATCTTAGGGAAAATATATATAATAATTGAACTTTTAATAACATTATCTTAGGATTTTTTCTTCTTTATCGATCCTGGTTCAACCCCTGATTGAACTCGATTCGACCCTTTGACCCTATCTACCTTTCAAGCTAGGTTTGATAATGCTAGTTCTTATAATTCTATTCATAGATTATGACAAATACAAACCATACATATAGTCTCTTGTGAGATTGTATTGTAAGTCCTTTGTTTGTGATCCATGCATCACATTTGATCTTTTTAAAAGAACGATCATTTCTTTGATTGTAGGTCATATTGATCGTTGAATTAATTAACCCCACTTCTTTGTTTGGTGTGTCATATCTAAATAAAAATTTGTCCATATCCTTCTAATGTCATTTTTTTTTTTTTGCCATGAAAGATGAATTTCATTCCATGAAAGTAATTATATTAATAAAATCAATTAAAGTAATAGGAATGTTTTGTAAGGAGTTAAAGGAATGGAGGCCTAATTGATTAAATGAGCACATCTTTTCTAGAGCCAACATGCTTAGCATGAAGGTCCCATTTTTGTAATGCACTTGTACCGGTAGGAGCTTATTCTTTTATATATATTATATAATAGAGGGAGACTTTTTTTTTTTTTTTCATTTTAGTTAAGGCCTTACTATTATTAGTATGCTTTCTACTTTAGGAATGGTATTACTTCACTAGTTTTAATGTCTCCTCTTACTAAGCCCAAAAATGCCTACAAAACTCTTTACGGGGGTCTAAGTACTCTTCTAGATTGAAACTCTTACTTACTACTTTAGTTGATTACGACCAAAAGTATCCTGTTATATACACAGAATCCCCATATATAAACATTGTAGCCTTGTAATACCAATAGAATTAATAAAAGTGTGCTATTCATTTTACGATTCTTACCCATGTCCCTTATATTCATTGTTGCCTTTTTATCTTGTTTGTGTTATTTACAGGTTTAGCTTTGTTGGTTAACATTGCGTACGTGTTAGGCTTCCTTACTACTGTAAATATGGGACAATAAGTATCGTATGGTTTATTTATGTGTTAAAGAAAGCCTTAGATCATGATAGTTTGTATCAGAGCCTAGGTTATTCCAATGGGATAGATAGCCTAGAGGAAATCATCAAAAGATTGACTAAGTAGACGGATGATTTGGTTGTACTATTGGTGAGAGTAGCTAAAGTTGATGCCAATCATCAAGATATGAATACTAAGATGACCGAGGTAGCTAAATATTTTGGTGTCACAGTATAGAAACTCAAAGAAGAAATGCAGGTGATAATCGACAATGCGAGACGACAACTGGGAACTCAAGTAGAAGATTGAGATGATAGGCTAATACTCGTATCTCAATTGAGTTTGTTGAAGAGTTGAGGGAACAAGTGGTTATGTTGACTTGAGCTATGGGCAATGGTCTTACCCCTGCTTGTGTACATGTTCTCGCTCATATGGGACATCTAAAGATGCCTAAGCTCAAGGCATTCATTAGTGTAAGGGATGCTAACTTGTTAGAGAATTTTCTATTCAATATGGAGTAGTATTTTGCCGTTGTGGGGATAAATAATAAGAGAACAAAGGTTACCAAGGTTGCAATGTACTTGATTGGTGATGCCAAGTTGTAGTGGCACACTAAGTATGAGGAGATCTAGAATGGTAATGCATATGTAGATATGTAGGTTGAGTTGCAAACTTAGTTTTTCCTTAAGAATATCAAGTACAATGCTTGAAAGAAGTTAAGAGAATTTTGATAGAGTGATGACATTTGAAAGTATGTTCATGAGTTCTTGACGTTGATGTTGGACATTAAGAGCATGGTTAAAGATGATAAGCTATTCTACTTCTTAGAATGATTGAAGCCTTATGCTAGGAATGAGTTGTAAAGGTAATAAGTTACAAACTTAGCTATAACGTAGGTAGTAATTGAGCATTTGACTAACTACACTCATAACAATAGAGGGAAGAATGTGTCAATAAGGCATGAGGGTGGAAAGTTAGCCAAGACAAGCAAACCCAAGAATGGGGGAGCACTAAGTTTAAGCAACAACAATATTCACACTAGAGGGGATTAGAAGAAATCCTATAATTCTCACCAGTCTAAAAAGAGTAGTGTAAGCAGTGGAGGGAAGAAGCTCTTATTCACATGCTTCCTGTATAACTTCCTACACAAGGTAGCTAAATGTCTACATAAAGTTGAATTCAATACTATGGCACAAAAGGTAAAGAGTATATGCCAAGATGAAGATTTGGGGAATGATCAACCTTGAATGAGTGCATTACACATGTCATCGACTATTGGAAAGAGTTCCTCAACGCAACGTAAGCTCAAGACTAATAATGAATTGATGTATATCCATTTAAACATCAATGGTAAGAGTACTGGCGTGATGTTAGACTTCGGTGCTATACATAACTTCATTGATGTGCTTGAAGCAAAAAGATTAGGGTTGTTGATTGCAAAAGACACTAGCTAGATCAAAGTTGTCAACCCTAAGGCTCATCTTGCCTAAGGAGTTACAAGAGGGGTGAAGGTGAAGGTTGGGGATTGGAATGGAAATCTTAACTTTATAGTTGTCCCATTGGACAACTTCAACATGGTCCTTGGGATAGATTTCTTGAGATAAGTTAGAGTTGCTCCCAAGCTTACAACAAATTGCTTGTTATTCATAGGTGAGAAGCCATGTTATATGATTGTTAAGAGGAATAGGGCTAGCAACCATGGTAAGAAAGGAGAGGATATTGAAGCTATGATGTAATTAGCAGTCTAATTGAAGAGAGGGCTTAAACATTAGGAGTCAACTTTTCTAGCTATCCTTGCAGATAAAGAGGAAGCAAGAAAGATTGAGATACTACGGGTAATTGAGAGTGTTGAAGGAGTAAAATTTTGTGATGCCTAATAAGCTCCTGAAGGAGTTACCTCCCAAATGATTAGTAGACCACGAGATTGAGTTGATTCTTGGTGCAAAACTACCTATTAGAGCTCCTTATAGAATGTTACCTTCCGAACTTGTTGAGTTGAAGAAGCATTTAGATGAGTTATTAGAAGTAAGCTTCATTGGACCCTTGAAAGCACCATATGGGGTTCATATTCTATTTTAGAAGAAGTAAGATGAGATTTTGAGATTATGTATTGACTATCGGGTTCTAAACAAGCTGACATTGAAGAACCAATACTTGATTCCTCTAATGGCTAATATGTTCGATCAACTAAATTAGACTAAGTACTTTGCAAAGCTGAATCTTCACTTAGGCTATCATCAAGTTTACATTGTTGAGGGTGATGAGCCCAAGATGATGTATGTAACTCGGTATGGCACTTATGAGTTCTTGGTGATTCCCTTTAGTGTCACCAATGTTCCTACCACATTTTATACTTTAATGAATAACGTATTTCATGAATCTCAACGAGTTTGTACTCGAATACCTTGACAACATTGTTGTGTATAATAGGACATTGTAAGACCATGTGAAACACTTACAGATGGTTTTCCAGAAGCTACAGGAGAATCATTTGTTTTTAAAGTGAGAAAAATGTACCTTTTCATAGAACCGCATCAACTTTTTGGGTCATGTTGTTAAAGAAGGATAGATCAATATAGATATGACCAGGTGGAAGCAATTAGGCAATGGCTAGTGCTCAAGAGTATGATAGAGTTGCGGTCCCTCTTTAGACTTGCTAATTACAACAGAAGATTTGTTGAGAGATGTTCTTGCTGAGTTGCACCCCTCATAGATTTGCTGAAGAAAGATCAAGCATGGACATAGGATGAGGAATGTTAGAGTGCCTTTGAAGAGTTAAAGAGTGTAATAATGGAGGAGCTAGTCCTCGTACTTCTTGGCATCTCTAAGCCTTTCGAAGTCCATATGAATACATCAGACAATGCATTGGGTAGAGTGTTGATGTAAGAAGGTCATCCAGTAGTATATGAGAGTACGAAGTTGAATCAAATTGAGTGTAGGTACTTAACCCAAGAGAAGGAGTTATTTATCATTCACTATCTAAGGACATAGAAACACTATTTACTAGGATCAAAGCTTTTAATGAAGATAGATAATTCTGTTGCCAGCCACATATTGACTCAACCTAATCTCTTGGTTAAGCAATCTAGATGGCAAGAGTTCCTTGCAGAGTTTAATGGGGAGATTGAGTACCTGAAACACTCCAGTTTGTTAGTTAGTAAATTATTTAAGTTGTAAAATTCCTTTAACTCTCATGGTTAGAAATTGCTTTCTAATAAAAAAATATCTCAATTTATTTAAACTTTATGTAATTCAATTCTTTTTTTTTTCTATTTCAATTAAAGGCACAACATATTCTAAAAAGTTCTAAAATAATCTAAAACAATCTAAAATAACTTATATCCTATCCTAAACCTTATTCTAAATACTCGGCCGCCGTTTGCCTCTATTCATACACCCCACCACTTTCTTTAAGCATCAGTACTACTTCCTTTCTTACCCTTTCATTTTAGATTAAAGGGCAATAAGGACAAATATTTTTATACTTCCATAAGTTTTTGAGTTGTTCATCTAATCCTTCAACTCGTGCTTCTCCATTAACAATACCGAAGAAGATAGTGATTCCCTATAAGCTTTAAATATTCAACACCTCGATTTTGAGCATTCCCTTTCGATTCATTCAAGAATAAAATTTGCTTTGGCGCTATTATCTCCGATTAACTTCGACTAGTATCTCCTGTTCTTGATACTGACTTCCTTCTCCGACGAGCTGTAAATTACTCAATATGTCTTTGGTGAGTCGACTAAGTTTTGCTTTGCTCATTTGATGATGCCGTGTGGCTTTTATTTGATTAAAACCTGACTTGATTATCCTTTCATCTTCGTTTCATGTTTTTCGATCAAACTCCAGCGAGTATTTATTCGAGTTAGTTCATTAACCGTATTCTCTTTCCAAGCCATGAGCTTGATGTGACGTAAACCAAGCAGACAACCAACTCGAACTTTGATTTCGTATCCTTAAATCCGATCTCCGTTTTCCGATGGCCGTCATCATTGACGAAAAAATATTTGCTCTGTTCTTATTTTAAGCCCTTTCTTCATGGATCCTCAATCTCGGTATATTTACTTCTTTTCATCATTCCAATATTAATAGTCGCAAGTCTTCCCCCTTTATTTGTTAACACTTAACAGTACTTTAGTATGGGATGACAATATATGCTACTGTTAAATTACTATTATGTGTAGATGTTTATAAATTTATAATATTTTACCATCCAATAACTATTAGTCATCCGTTAGTCAATGCATCCTTGTTTATTCTTAATCTTAAATAGATTCTTATTGGATTTTGAGTTTCAAGATTCCTTTGGATGGATGGTTAGAGGTAATCGATACGAAACTAAAAGTTGTGGATTTTCGGTTAACGGTTGAGAAGTCTTTCCAAGTACATGGTGCTTCTTTGCTTATTTGTGCTTATTATGACTTAGTAAGTAAATTGAACTAATTTATATTCGACTTAAATTAATTTATTGCTGATTTTGCTTGACCCCAAGCTTTAGGGGCTTACAGTGGTAGTTCCTTAAAGGAATAACCATCGATCATATATGAGGATTCCCTAGTAAACTCATTATGGGATAACGTAACTAGAATATTATGTTTCTGGTCTTTAAACTCTAGGCATAAAGGACTTAAAGAAAATGTATATTTATATTCACTTATATATGTGGATGAAGATCATAGTGTTGCGGGGTCATGAAAACCTCTGCATTGTTTACTGGTCTAAGTTAAAGATAATTAAACTATTGTTATTTATATTTGTAATAGTTGCATTATATGCATGTGTTTTGGGCTTGGCATCCGTGTGTGATTGTACACCTATACTAAGCTTTAGTTCACTCTTCTATTTTTATAGCTACAAGTTAATTTGATAAGATTGCAATAAGTATAGGATTTGTTGTTATTAGGTTGGGAAAGAAAGGCGGTTGGCTCAATATGTTGTAGAAGATTAAGATCTAGTTATTTAATATATTTGAGACTAAAGTAATTCGACTATAAGTCACTCGAACTGATGTATTTAGAGATTTGTTGTTTTGTATCTGTTAAGTAATCATTATAAGGGATTTTGAAGAATGTAGTTAGTTTTAGAACCTTAACGTGTTCTTAAGTGGTAAGGATATGTAACGGGTTATAACGCTCTCCGGTTTTAGGGAGTTATAGTACTGTATTGGGCAGACTAATCAAGTGGTAGATGTTTTGAGTAGGCGAGCAGATTTAACTTCCTCAACATAGATTGTGCATTGGTCAGCGAGTCAATTCTCTACTTCAAATTTAAGAATAGATCAAGTAGCATATAAGCTAAGACCTATTGACCAAGAATCTTAAGTAGTTGGTTGAGGAAGGTAAAACTTGCAAATTTTGGGTAGAGAGAGGCCTCATCTACACAAAGAGGCACTAGTTGTATGTTCCAAAGGTGGGCAACTTAGGAAGGGTGCTTATGAGAGAGTGCCATGATATTTTGTGTACTGTATACCCTAGTTGGTAGAGGGTACTAAGCTTGTTGATGTAGGGTTACCATTAGCCGGATATGAAGGAGGATGTGATGAGCTATATGAAGACTTACTTAGCCTATCAGTAAGACATAGTTGAGAGGCAGAAGATTATAAGGCTACTAGGAAGCATTGATCCTTTTTTGTTGTTGTGGACATGTTCTCTAAGTATGCCACTTTCATTCCTATTATGAAGAATTCAAATGTAAAGAAGAGAGCCTAGTTTTTCTTCAAGCATGTTGTGAAGTTTTGGGGAGTGACCCAAAATATTCTAAGTGATATCGACACTAGGTTCACAGAGAAGTTTTGGATAGAGTTGTTCTACCTCTTAGGTTTCAAGTTAAGCATGATCTCCAGCTACCATCCATAAAGTGACTGGTAGATAGAGAGATTCAATGGTTTGTTGGATGAATACCTTAGGCACATTCTTAATGCCAACTAAAAGAATGGAGTAGACTTGCTAGATATTGCCCAATTCTATTTTAACATCCGGCGGAGCTCTTCCTTCAATAAGAGCCTTATTGGAATCATTATGGGTTAGCAACCATTGTTACCTCACATATTGGACACACCATATACTAGGAGATGCCCAAGAGCTTATCAATTCCCTAGAGATTGGAAGTAAAGTTTAGAATCAGCGAAGGCATTTTGAGAAGGCTTCCAAGAGGATGAAGAAATGGGTAGATTAGAACTATTGACTTAAAGAGTATAATGTTAGAGATTAGGAACATGTAAAGCTTCTTTTAGAATAGGTTAGATCATTATGGAACAAGGACAGAAGGTTGATCTAGAGGTACGTTGATCTAGTTCCTATTATCTTGAAAATTGGAAGCACAACTTACAAGGCTGAACCTCTTGCATGGTTGAAGGTCCATCCGATTTTTAATGTTAATGTCTTGAAGTCATATTATCAAAACTTGGAAATCCTATCTCGTAAAGTGTCTAATCAGCCACACATCAAGATTAAGTTCAACCTGAATCAAAGCTGTAGAAGACATCCTTATAGAGTGAAAAGTCAAAGATCCTACCACTAGAGAAGAACATATAAAGTATTTAGTCAAGTAGAGAGATCAAGAAAAGGGGATCAAATTAAGGCTAATACAATACAAGAATGTAATTTGTACTTATTTATAAAATAATATTATTACTCACATCATTAAGATTTGATAGTTAAGTCTTCTACAATTTAGTTTTCATTTTTTCTTAGATTTACACTTATTTTTTCATAGATTGGTGCATTCTTTAAGGAAAAAAAAAAATGCCATGACTCAGAAAACCTAGACAATCCTTTAGGAAGCGGGTTGCAATGGCTGGGTTAATCGAGTCAAACCGAGGTCATCATTAATAAGGGTCAAAAGGGTGACCTAAACTAGTTTTATAACTAATTAGAACTGTAAAGACCCCATTTTTGCTCTCTAGTTGTTTTTAATTAAAAAAAGAAGGAGGGGGAGGGGTGGGATTTCTAATTAAGAAAATAACAAAAAATAAAAAAATAAAAAGTGATAAAAAAACACACAAAAAAATAGAAATAAAAAGAAAGATCATAGAAGAAAAGATTTAGTATTCTAGAATCCTAATCTAAAATAAATCGGATTGAGTTGTTAGGGTTGTTATTTGGATCTAATAGAATCATGGCCAAATGATTATTGAAAATAAAAAATCTAATCCGATATTGTTAAATTTCATAAAACGAAGATCTATAAAGATTTAGATCTAAATTGTTATTTATCAATTTAGATTTGAATTGATCCAAGATATTTTTTTTTTAAGTTATATAAATAAGGATTAAGCGGTAGAAGAGAGAAGTTCATCTTGATAAAAAAATGCAATAAATAAAATCACTTCTTTTTGCTAATCTCCCAATCCCCAATCTCTCTTCCACGCATATGATTCAAGATACACAATCACCAATCACCATTACTGTAATCCACTGTAGCCATACACTTAAACCTCCTCCGTCAATTAATTCCATAATTGTGCACATGACAAGACTCAAGATCTGAGTCGTTCCCTTTCATTAGGTGGCCTTTGTCTATATTGTTTATTATTAGTATTGGTTTTTTATTGTTTTTTCATAGTGTTAGTCAATTGTCCTTATTAGCATTGTGTGCTTTGCCTCACAGGTACATAATAGAAGTTTTTAGTTATACTCTATAGTTTGTTTTATCTTTTATTTCACTTAGTGTAATTTGTTTATTTATTTCACTATTTTTATGCATAGTTATAATAACTTCTTTTTTTTCATCGGGTTTTTAATTATTAATAGTTAGTTATAGTCCTAGTGTTTAGTAAGGCTAAATTTTAGTTAAATTAGTATTTTTTTTAGATTTCATATTTTCAAAATGGCATTTTTTATAAAATCTCATACTTTACAAAATCTCATCCTTTACATATTGTATAAATTTAGAAAAATTGCATTAGGCATGTTAGGGTTTTTTAGCAAAAAAGAAAAAAAAATCATTTGGTCACTTATTTGGTTTTTCATAAAATAAAAAAATTTTTAATTGACATTTTTTCTATGGTTTAAACCTCTTTTCTATCATTAAGCACCTTTTCAATGGTTTAAAGGTTTCTTTTCATGATTTAGATATATTTTGTATAATTAGGTATCTTTTCCATGATTTAGGTATTTTTATATAGTTAAGTATCTTTTACATGGTTTATACATTTTTTTTATATAAAAGTTTTATTATGTAGAAAATTGCATATTCATAAATATTGCGTTTTTATGTTTTCAGGGTTTTTCTTGAAAATAAAAAATTTTATCACTTGGTTTTTTTTTTTAAATAAAAACCTTAAATTGGGACTTTTCAAAAATTAGGTTTTTAGAGTGTTTTTTAATTGGGAATAAAAGTTAGGTTTATAAAGATTTTTCTTAATAAAAATTAAATGGTTAATAAAATTGTAAATTTGACCTAATTATTTTTTTATAAAAGATAAAAGAACCAACTTGCTAAAGTTTTTTTAAGAATGAACTACAAACATCTAATCCTAACTAAAAGGTATATAGGTACCTCCGAAGTAACGTAAAATTTGTAAAAACTTTAGTTTTCTTTTCTTTTTTTTTTTTTGTAAATTATAGCTCAAATTCCCCTTTTTTTGTCGTAAAAATAATACAATTTAATTTATTTACTAGTGGTTAAGCTTTGTTTTAAAAAAAAAGGCTACTTTTGAAAACTAAATCTAATTTAAAAAAAAAACAATAGTGGTACCCGTAACGATTTAATAAGGTAACTTCCAAACTCATGAAATTTGGTTTCTTAAATTCTTTTAAAAAATTTTTCAAAACGGAGATTGGTGGCTAAATTAGAATCGATTCGCTTAGTTGATTTTAATTTAATTATTTTTCAAAATAAAAAAATCAAGTTTTCTTTAACTTTAGTCAAGGGTTTAAACTAAAATAGACATAGGGTTTGGTTTAGCTTAAGTTAAGGGAAAGGAAATTAAAATAAGAAACTAAAAAATTAGGCTCGACAGATTGACGACACTACTAAGGACTTGTTAAGAGTGATAGCCACTTGAATTTGCTGAAATTATGATTATTTTTCAAAAAAATACCTAAGTTGTAAATTGTTTATTTTCTTTTTCTTGTAAAATTTAAATGCTTGTATTAACCCTCTTTATTGTAGTTCTCCTATTGGGGGTGGGGGTAGGGTGGGGGAGAGGGTGGGAGGGTTTATTGCATCATAAATGCATGTTAAATACAGTTAAAATTAGACTGTCATAGGACTTTAAGAGGAGGGTCATTATGTAAGTTTTAGATGTTGTCGAGTAACCACTTTTCTGGATCGATCAAGTTACTCTACTCAAGTTTAGATGTAACTACGAAATCGTTACTTTGAAAAACATGGGTGATTACAAAACTTGAGGACCTTTAAAACCCAACCTAATTGCATGCACAATCCTTGATTGATGAATAAATCATAACGAGGCATGTTAATCGAGAGTTGATATTATGTCAGAATTCCCATATTGTCTATGTATATTAGTTCTTTGTACAGGACTTGTTCATTATTTTATTTTGTAAATTACATCTTTGTAAATGTAAGAATTCCTTATAAATTATATTTCTAGGTAACATCTTTCTTATAAATTTATTATAATGGAATTCTGATATAATTACAACCCTAAACACCGAATATTGCTACATTACTATTTGATCACTGATTCCTTATATTTGTGTGCCTTCATTTTACATTTTTTGTTTTTATCTTTATTCATTTGTAAATATTCATACTTGATAATTATGTCATAATTTCTAAAAGTTAGGTTCATAAATAATCTCATTTCACTACCCTGTAAAATACTATACTTATTTGAAAGCTTGTTCTTAAGTGATCAAAAGTAAAAAAGAAAAAAAAAAGGAAAAAAAAGAGAGAATCAATTTTGCAAAATAATTTTAGTAGTTGCCATTTCGCCAAGCACTCTGTAAGCTAGGAATATTTATTCTTTTAAATAGATTACCATTTTGTAAATAGGCTTCCTCCTTTAGAATAAATAGGATTTAGAAATGATCTTTGGTTGCATTGAATAATAATCAAGCGCAATGTTAAGCTCCATTTTCTCTGTTTCTTTTTACCATGATGTTTTAGTTTATTATTCTTCATTCTTTAGTATTTCTCTTTTGTAAATAGACCCTTAGTAATATTCTTCTATATGTAAATAAATTCTATAGGCTTATATATAGAATCCTAAGAAAGTAATCCTCCATTTATAATCTGATCACTCAACCTCTGTAAAATAAAGCCCTATCCTCCCTCTCTCTCCCCCTCCTCCCCCCTCCTACATACATACACACATAAAAAAAAAAAGAAAAAGAAAAAGAAAAAGAAAGTTGTTAATAGTTATAAATTCTTGCGGGACTTAGGACAAACACAAACCATTTGCCCTGTTAAGGTAGATAACCTAAACATAAGCCACTTGGCCCATTAAGGCAGCTAATGCCCATTAGTGTAGCCAACCAAACACAAACCCTTAGCCCATCAAGGTAGCTAAACCAACTCAAAACCCTTGAGCCATCAAGTCCAACCTTGAACTAAGTCAAAATACGAAGTCATGAAACACCATCCTAAACTTAATCCTTAGTATAAAAAAAAAGGGGCAATTCATAGTCCCTTTCACCTCAAAAGACGTCAATGTTGGCCCATTCAACTCTATAGAATCAGGCCTAAAATCACACATAGGAGCTAAGAGGCATTAAGACTATAAGTCTAAGGCAACTTTAGCAAGAACGTGAAAGGTACAGGGTATTTAGTCCTTGAAATTTCATTTTGAACTTAAATCGAATGAAAGGTATCATTTCACAACTAGGATGTGTATCAAGGAACTAAGAGCAAGGTCAATCTCCACCTTGTGGCAAATTAATCCCCAAGTAGAGGATTGGTAACTTATTTTTAAGAGGTTTAGAATGAAAAGAGACAAGTTATATCCTACATACCAACCTGTAAACACTTTGAGAGATGAGAGACATCATGGTGAGGGATTTTTAGACTCATTCCTTAAAGGAGGTTTGTTTTAGGCATTTATTTTTAAATCCCAAACACAATTATCCTTTGTTAATCCCGTTGAACCAATTTGGAGTGCTTTCAAATGTAAACACTGTCAAGAACCACCCTACAATAGGGCAATTTGGAGGTTAGGATCATTAATTAAGAGAGAAAGATAAAATTGGGTTGTGCTTACCTTAGTAATATCAATTCAAGGATAACTTTTGTTTTTGATAAATTATTCCCTTTAAAGAAGAACCAATACTTTTCCAAATGCCTCAAGACTATACATATCTTACCAAAGCTCATACACTTAAAACTCATGGATTTAGGGTCTTGATTCATCTAAAAACAAAAACATGACAAAAGAGATAATTATTTTTTGCGAGAGAAAAGCAAGAAATGATGGGGTAGGAAAAAGAAAGAGAAAAGAAAAATAAAACTAGAAGAAAGAAAAAGAAAAAAAGGCCTAAACATCGGGCTTGAGAAAATGCCCTAACTAAAGAAGGCCTAAAAGCTCAAGTTACTCTGAAAACATAAGGTCCTAAGTCATATTCTCAACTAATAACACAAAACCCTATATTTATTTTAGAATCATAGTCTAAATCACAAACTCAAAACCTTCCTATCTATCATGAAGCACACACGACCTCCCCGCTTACAATGCCTCCATACTTGAAACTCTTCTAATCTTAAAGAATAATTTATCCTTAATAAAAATTATATTTTGAAATTGGGATAAACACAATTCTATTTTTTTTTTTCCTAAGGTTCTTAACTTATATACCCAGGTTAGATAAAAATATTTCTTTTAAAATCGGCTATCTCATTAATCCCTTTTGAAACTATTTGACCAAAAGCCTAGTTATCGAACCCAAAAAAACCTAACAGTTTGATTAAAGTTTATCACTTGCAAATTGGATAGTAATTTCCGAGACATTAGTCAAGAGCAAAATCTAGATTGAGAGTGCACAAGGAAGACCTTTTTTATTAGACTAATCATGAGTTACTTATTCCTTAGGAAATTAATGTTTAAAATCACAAGGCCCTACCAAGAAGCTTAACATCAGGCATTTTCAAAGAATAAGAAAGATATGACATGCCTCATATGGTTACCAAAAAAAGGGATGGTTATAGCACTTGCTTCTTAAATAAGAATTTGTATCCGTTAGCAAACTTTTAAAAAAAAAAAAACCACAAAAGAAGAAAGAAAAAAATGAGAGAAAGTAAGGCCTTGTTACAAGTTTTTCTCTCCATCTTCAAGTCTATGTTGGCCTCGAGTGGCCAAATTTTGAAATTCATGTCATTTACTTCTAAGTCATTCTCCTTAATGTAGTTTTTTATGTCTACTAATTCTTTTTCAAAATAAGGAACCTTATCCTGGATGCATTTATTGTTATAAATGATTTTCACCAAAATTCATTGTTTGTAAATTTCTCAAATTAAGAGGTTTTTTAAAATGTTACATCCCCCAATTTTGCTTCTTAAGGTTTTTAGTCAGCTCGTAGGGCACTTACCCTCTCTTTTATTTCGTTAGGGTTCTAACTAGCTCATAAAGCTTTATCCTAAGCCACATTTTCTTTAGGGTTTTAACCAGCTCATAGAGCGCTATCCTAATTCACATTTTCTTTAGTGTTTTAGCCGGCTAATGGAGCGTTGTCCCAATTCACATTTTCTTTAGGGTTTTAGCCAGCTTATAGAGTACTATCCTGATCTACATTTTTTTTAGGGTTCTAGCCAACTTATAGAGTGTTATCCCGATCTACATTTTCTTTAGGGTTCTAGGTAGCTCATAGAGCGTTGTCCTAATCTACATTTTCTTTAGGGTTTAAGCCAGCACATAGAATGCCATCTTGATCTACATTTGGTTAGCTCATAAAGTGTTTTAGCCGATCGCCTATGTCAATTAGCTTAGAGGAGCATGGCTAGGTTTCATGTCGACCTTTCAGTTAAGGTTGCTACTCCCTTAGAAATGCTCTCACCTATGTCAGTCGACTTAGAGGAGCACGATTAGGTTTGATGTTAACCATTTAGTTAGGATTGCTAGTTCTTTAAAGACACTTCCACCTATGTTAGTTAGCTCAAAGGGTTTAAACTAAAATAGGCATAGAGTTTAGTTTAGATCAAATTAAGGGAAATGAAATTAAACTAAGTAACCAAAAAATGAAACTTGACAAGAATGACTTGGGTTAGACCATAAGGATTAACCTAGATCTAACAATATTGATTTTAAGAGAGAGAAGGGAAGAGATAGAGAGAATACACATCTTAAGTGAAAATATGACCATTCATTGTAATCATATCCTCTTAATTTCGGTTCATAAGTATAACCAACAACCATGAAACATCTTCTATTATAGTTTATCAATTTTAAATCCTAGGTCGTCTTTTTATATAAAACCTATTCTATCCTTATCAAATTCCATTCAATCAATCAAATCAAATAATAACTATTTGTATATTATTAAAGCCTTATATCATTCCTTTATAATAGCTATTTCATTATACTTTTATTCCACTCAATTAAGTTAATGTCATGTAAGGATAACATATTAATAATTCTACAAGCTACTATTTTTTGTTTTTAATAATCTTAGTTTTGCATTCATCAAATAATTACAATAACTATGATCTTTTTGGAATTATCATGAATCCAACTCATTAAAGGAAAGGTCTATAATGCAATTTTCTTCCGTAAGTAGGGCTACAAAATCTCTTTTGTTGTGGTAGTGCTGCTTAAATAATGTAAGATGTGTACTAAAATGAATAGATATTGTTTTTGAGGTGAAATCTATAAAACTTGCAGGCAGTGGGAATCGTGGATTTCAAAGAATGGTTTCGATATGTAGCCTTGAATCTTTTAAATACTTTTTTTTTTTTTACCCTTTATGTGTGGACACTATAATTATGAAAGGGTATGCTTTATTCCAAACTTAAAGAGTACTCATTTTTCAAAAGAAACGCATGTCCCAAATTTCGTTATATGAAAATAGGAATGGATTAAGAGTCGAGAACGACAAAATATAATCAAATCGAAATTAATAAAAATATTATAATATAATTTATATTTATTTATAAAGATTTGAAAGTTATGTTTTCTTAAACCTATAGTTATTTTCTAATTAAATTGGTATATTATCTGAAAAATAAAAAGAAAATAGTACATTCTAATTCTAATTCAAAGAAACCCAATTGAGCACATAGGAATCAGGTTAGGCTAATTAGATCAACTACATTGAATTGAGATCATTCTCATTAGGAGTTAAAGAGGTTATCCATATTAGTTTTATGGACATGTGAGGTCGAACCGGATTAAAACGAATGGTAATCCAAATCTAAAGATACTATGTAAGCCTTTAGAAGTAATCCTCGAACAGATTCTTGTATCGACCCTATTAATTGCACATCCGCAGATCTTTCCATCAAAGAAAATAGGGTTCCTAGAAATGCATAAATACATATGTAACAAGGTTTGAATCTGAACAGAACCCATATAGTTGTGTAATTATCTAACGTCCTAAAATTCAATAGAGTACAGCCAACATTAGAAAAAGGAGTAATACATTAGATATTTTACCTAAAAATAACGTATGGAGCTTTTAGAGGAAAAAATATTGAAAAGATCTAAGTACTTTTCATTTATCGACCTAGGATTTATATTATTTTCATTTTTAGGACCTAGTTTTTAAAAAGCAAATAAAAATATTCTTGTTAATTTTTGTAGCACTTTTGCTGTTAGAAGCTGTTGTAGCAAATTTTATATCCAGAAGACACTGTGGCATCCACGTCATTTTGGTAGGGGAAAAAATACATTAGGAGGACTTAACTTTCCTCTGTTTATTAATTTAAATACTTTAATTTTGTCTTTTCATTATAAAAATCCTACTATTAAAAGAAAAAAAAAAAAGAATAGGGCATCCATCATCATTTCTCCTTCTCCATGACATTATAACAAGGCATTTAAAAAGCACGAGGAATCCACTTCATTCAAACCCTGACCCAAGAAAAAGAATGAAACATGAAACCTTACAATGGACCATTTACATAGGAATTCCCCAAATCGATCCGAGTGCTACGAGAAGAACCAAATCCAAATGTCTAGATAAAATAACCAAAATATGTGCTCACATTTTTAAAAAATTCAAAAATCAAATTTGCCTAAAATAAGCAACTATTAAAATAAATGAGTGCAATAAATAAAAAGAGGGAGAGAAGAAGTGAAAATTCTAAATGTAGAATGGGTTCGGCTTGCTTAGTAGCTTAATCAAGAACTTATCACCATACTTTGGCAGTCACATTCTAAATCCTCAAATGGCCAGACTATACAAGTTTGGTAGACTTCAGGATCCGACAAGTGCTTGAATACACAACAAAACTCTCATTGATTACACAATTAGACTTTCTATCATTTAAGACAACAATAACTATGGCAAGAAAACAAGAAAAGTAGACAAATCGGGACAGGTTTCGGTTATTACATTACTGTGCTAATTTATGCTTTAATATATAGGCTTTCAATAAATCTTCCCATCAGGTGCACATATGTGATATTATGTAGTTTTAAATGGTAATGGCTATTTTCGAATTCACTTGGCATAAATTCTCTAAATATAATATTAAGTCACAATAACACCATGATTTTCTAATAACCTTACTAAAAACTATATTGTTACCGAAATCCAAAATATTTAATAGTTCATCATATGTCACCACTTTTATATTTGTGTTACAAGATAGTAAATTGCAACTTAATACTTTGTTGTCTTGCCAAGAATTTTCCACTATTTTCCTATAACTTGGTGGAAAAAAAGACTTCACTTCATTCGGATGATTCCTCAATTACTTATCACAATTCATCCATAATCGAAAAAGAACAGAAAAAAAAAAAAAGAGGGGAGACTCGAAATAGGTCGTGAAACATAAAAATAGGGAAAACTAAGGCTTTGAAATGGGGAAAAAAAAGAGTCGGCTTTTAAAATAGAGAGAAGAGATAAGCTGTTCTATTGTACTCGAATGATATAGTAGCCACATATACAGGAGATATTGTGTTTGGATACCACTTCATCATCTTTCGATGCATTTGTAATAAAAATAGGCGGAGGCTCTATTTCGACTAGTTTTTCAAAATATAAATTATGAAATAAGAAAAGAAAATAAAAACATGGGTTTTGAAACGGAAAAAGAAAATGAGAAAATTTATATTCTTCTGTTATATTATTGGGAGTTTAACCAGTCTTATTTACTATTTTGATGGGATCGATTTTGCTTTCTATCTCATTTTTAATTTAATATCAATTAGATTTGAATTGTTAAAAATATAATCAGTTTAGTTTAGTGGTTCAAATCTAATAGATATAAAATTAAAAGTGAGATTAAAAGAAATCGACCTTATAAAAATCATGAATGAAACGGTAGAAAAATCCTACATTATTTCTATAATTTTTTCAATAATTAGATGTATTCTGCATTGATTCGTTTCATACATGAAATTTTATCTAAACATGATATTTCGCAAGTAAATGTTTAACGTGAAATGGATTTAACTTTTGACTATGTTTGAAACTCACCTAAACTAAATAAATTGAAAGAAGTACTGGTAAGAAAAAAGGTGTTGCAGGTTTTCTTTCTGATGGACATATTTGTCAAACCATGGTCTTAGGTGCTTTCATCCTTCTTTAAGAAAGGATGGACCAGTCCGACTTGAAAAATTCACATTTAAGACAGGAGTTGTTGTAGCAGAATTCTTCAATATTTTAAAAATAATACATTACATATGGAGCACATTACAACGACTATGCTACTTCAGAACCTTCAGCGATGGCTGCGGATCATACATTTGACTTAGTTTAAATGTTCAAACATTCCTGTTTTTCATCTTCCCATTTGTGATAGATAATCCTCGACTAGGATTGTAATTGAATCGAGTTGAATCAATATATTGGCTTCGAACTTAAGTTCGACTTGAAAATTGAAAACTTAAGCTTGACTCAAGTTCGGCTGAATTTTAAATTTTAAGCTCAAACTCGACTAAAAAATATATACAATAAGTTTGAACTCGACTTAATTAGTTCAATTAAACTCGAATTTTTTATAAATTTTTCTAATTAGTATTATATTTTTGCTTATATTTAGATATATTAAAAACTATATCAAACTCGTTTAGGATTGCAAGCTTTACGAACTCAATATTTTAAAGCTTGAACTCGAGTTGATTTATTACTTGAAGCTCGAATTCGAGCTCGAGCTTAATCTTGATTCAACTATTACCAAATCAAATTCAAATAAAACTTGAATTGAGTTTGAATATTATATGAATCGGCTTGGTTCGTTTATACCCCATCCACAACCCTCATTTGGCAAATGCAGATTAAAAGATGTTATTACAAATAACACTCCAATACTAATATTATCAAACTTTGCCAAAAGGTACACATTGCTACCAGCAATATTTCTTTAGTAACAATTACATATATATATATATTTTTTTTTTGACTCATATTTAATCAATAAAACTTTAACAATGTCAAGAAATATCCTTAGGCCTTAATTAACGAGATGTCCTTAATTATCTAAAAAACCGATTTGGTATTGCATTAAAGAACAAATTTTTCTGTATCAATGTTTTTCAGGGGTTGTTAGGTGTTTTACAGCTTTGGGATCCTTTTATAATATTGACACTGACAGTTTTTCCTGGACTTCGTTGTAGATAATCCTATTCTTTTTCTTTCTATGAAGTCTGAAATATACAATTGACATAGTATGAAAAGTGAGGCCCAATGAAAAACAAATAACACAGTATGATAAGCAGTACTTTTGTTTACCCACGGACTATTAATAGAAGGATTTAATAATTGGAGAAAAGGGGAAAAATTGCAAAAGCAAAAAAAAAAAAAAAAAGAAATCCCTAAAATACCGCTTTTGGAAAAATATTCTTAAAAATATAGTACTTAAAATTGTTTTTTGAAGAGATGATTTTATTTTGAATTATATTCACCTCTTCAAGAGGAGATTTCATCTGATTTAAATTCAAATTGGATCTTAATCAAATGAAGTCGCCTTTTCAAAATACAATTTCATCTTAATCGGGATAAAATCTTCTTTTAAAGAGACGATTTTAGTTCATATTAAAATCATCTTTTTAAAAAACAATTTTAAATGCTATATTTTTTGGAATATTTTCTCAAAAGCGGCATTTGTATAATTTTTTTTTTTTTCCATTTCCCCAATAATTCCAGGCAATTTCTTCATTTTTATTTTTCCAACTAGATATATCCAATACCATAGACAGAGTAAATGAAATCATTACTTTTGAGGATAAAAAAATATTAATTTTTTTTAACGGAGGAAATGTTAATTTTTTAAGGTTTAGGGGTCGCGTAATTGATCCAAAAACCTCCATTGTCGAAGATGCGGACCGCAAAAGTTAATAAGAATTTATCAAAGTCAAAAGATGACAATTAAACTTACGAAAACATTCCATATTTGTAAGACCGGAGCTAGACTAACAGGCTTACGACTTGCATTATCAAAATCATGAATGGGCAAACTTACCGGGTATGTGGTGTACTAGTAATTTTCTTTTTCCCCTATAGAAAGAAAATACATGAAATAATAATTAAAGTAGGAACCTTAGATATCATGTTTGAATTTTTTGGTAGTTACTTTTGACTCTCTTTTCATTTTGATTTTTTCATATTACTTAGTCTCTTCATTTGAACATATATTCTGGTAAAAAAAAAAAAACTCTTATATGGTAATCTTTTTACAAATTTAGCACTTACCTTTTACTCATTCTATCTAAATTCTTACACTTTTTTATTTTTATTTTTATTCATTCGAGTCTTTAGTGTGTTTGAAGCTTCTCAAGAGATGACTCGCATTAATACTGATGAAAAAGTCCGTCCACTCTTGTTACACTTCAACCAAATAGGTTATGCTTGCAAGATGTAAGTTCTTGGCTCATTTAAGTTGGTGGATCATCACTACAATGGAATAGAAAAATCTTATATTTTTCTGTTAGTACGTATTGCTACGATTAGAGGTGTGTAAATAGGTTAAACAGTCTAATTTAGCTTTACTCACTGTAACTGACGGATTAAACGAATTAAGTTAATTTGACTTACTTTTTTGAATAGTAATCTCTTCTATCATGGAGTTGTCTACGCTTGAAGACATTTCTTTTCCTTATCTCATACACCATTTGGATAATTAAAGCTCAGTATCAGTAACTCTTGTTCTTACAGGATTGAACTACAGTATATGGAGTTGATCTTTCCTCCTTGCTCTTTCAATTCGCAATAAAGTAGGATTTAGTTTAATTTTTATTCCGGTTTAATTAGATTCTCTATATTCAATTTAGAATTGTTGTAACAATCTAATTGTGGCATAGATTTTGCAATCTATTTCTCCTTATTCTATAGGAATTTAGCTAAAAAATTTTGAAATAAGCTCAAGGTAAGCTTCTCACAACCTAATGACACTATGATTTGTCAACTTTATCATTTCCTCAATTCTATTGTGCAATGTAGTAGATCCATTGATGAATATTTTATTGAATTGAATTGAATTTGGGAGGAGTTACGAAATTATAGGCCTTTACCACATTAATCTTATGGTTCTAGCAATCAATTTTGCTTTGGTAAATTAGTCGATATGTCTCAAAAGAATTATGTGTTTAAGTTTCTCAATGGTCTTAGTGATAGCTTTTTGGCTTTAAGATCTCAAATTTTGGTATTGAAGGCATTTCCTACATTAGATAAGGCATATAATCTTGTTATTCAAGAAAAATTTTAGAGATTGCATAGACTTAAATGATTTTCCTTTGAGCGATTCATTAATTATGGTTGTTGTTGGTGATAATAAGCAAAAATCACGAAGTGAATTATGAAGTAGCTATTGTAAGACAAGAGGTCACCTTAAAGAAAAGTGCTATAAAATAATAGGATGAAGAACTTAATGCTTTAAAACTTAATAATACTTGAACTTTTGTTCCATTACCTTATGGAAAACATATAATTGGCTGTAAATGGGTTTATATACTTAAAACTAAAGCTGATGGTAGTATAGACAAGTTTAAAGCTTGGCTTGTTGCAAAAAACTATAGTTAAAGGGAATGTTTTGATTACATTGAGAATTTTAACCCAATTATTAAGCACATTACGGTTTGTTTATTTTTCAGTTTAGCTACTGTTTTCAATGGCATATTTATCAAATGGATATTTACAATGCTTTTCCTAATGGTGACCTACATAAGGAAGTTTATATGGAAATTCCAAAAGAGCTAATAGTTTCTAATAAATGTCCTAATAGGTAATGACTTGTTTACAAGCTTAACACGTCTTTATATGGCTTAAAACAAGCTTAGAGACAATGGAATGTAAAGTTGACAACATGTTTATTAGCTAATGGGTTTCTCAGTCTTATGAAAATCATTCCTTGTTTACTAAAGGACATGGAGATAATTTTATTGCTATCCTGATTTATGTTGATGATCTTGTTATAACTAGTATGCACATTGAGGTGATCAATGACTTCAAACAATTCCTAGGTACTCAATTTCGTGTTAAAGATTTAGAAAGCACCAAATCTGTTATTGGTTTGGAATTGGCCAGGCTAGGTACAAGGCTTACCTTATCTCAACGGAAATATACTCTTGATTTATTGTTAGAAACTAGTTATCTTGGTTCTAAAGCTATTGAAATTCTAATAATTGCTAATCATAAATTGACTCGTCAAGATTCTTCCCATTTGGTGAATGCTCGTTGGTACAGGTTAGAGAGTTACTGTACTTATCCATAACGTGTCCTGATGTAGCTTATTTTATGCATATTCTTTGCTAATTTACGGAGTGTCCGTATAATACTCATAAACTTGCTTTCTATAGAGATCTTCATTGTCTTAAGAGTGGTTTAAGATAAGGGTTGTTTTTCCCTTCTTTTGATCTCTCTATATGTATGTATGTTGATAGTGATTAGGGTGATTGCCCTGATATACTTAAATCAACTACCGTTTTCTATATCTTTTTGGGTGAATCATTAATTAGCTAGAAAGCGAGGAAATGGTTCATTGCTTTGCATAGTTCTATTGAGTTGAATATAAAGCACTTGCTTCTACAACTTGTGAGATCATGTAGTTATTGACTTTAGTTTGTGATTTCCATGTTAATTGCAAACTTCTTGTTCAATCCCTTTGTGACAATCAGTTTGCTATTTATATTGCACGTAATCCTATTTTTCATGAGCACACAAACAATTCAGAAAATGGATTTATATTTTGTTCATGATAAAGTTGTTGAAGGCATTGTTCTTCTTATATATGTTTTTAGTAAGCTTCAATTGGCAGATTTGTTTACTAAAGGCTTAACTCTGATCATTTTCATTTTCCATTGTGCAAGATATGGGGTGTAGGGGGAGTAGGGTGGTTTTATGAAGTTAATTAGGAACTTTCGATAGGTTAGCTATATAATTTATTTTGTTAGCTAAATACTTGTACAACAGGCATGCATATATAACTACATATTATATTTACATATATAGTGTGTTGTCGCTTGTAACCTATTTGAACAAGATAGTAAACTCAATTTCTACACACTTTAGCTCTACTCCTTCTCTCTTGTTCATCTTCACCATCCATCGCAAACCCTAGAGGCTCGTCTTGTTCATAGATTGTTTCACTTTCCTTTCCTTATAAAGTTGATTAATCATGCCACCCATCATTAAAGATAGGTCATGCTACCTACCAACAAAGATCGGTGGCCGTCCTTTTGAAATAGATTGCCAATATATGTTTTGAAGTGTAAATTATGTGTTGGGGAAACTTAATGATGAACTATAATGGTATCCGTGTTAAACACGAGTAGACAAGGAGAATTATAGTATTTATAGAAAAGCTTCAAAACTTTTGTAAAAAGGTTCAAACTATCCATTGCAAAGAGTAAAAGAAATATATATAGTGTAAAAAGGGCGAAATCTTTTCAAATACTCTAGACCTTTTTGGTTTGATAGTGCAAAATGCTTTAGACCTTTAGATGCTTTGGACCTTTTGTGTCTGATAGTAGAATCCTATAAAATGTTATATTTTGAAGCGTTGCAACTGTCTATCAAATTTTTGATGTGTTTCAATTGTAAGAGTCATATTCATTTATAATTAAGGATCCAAATTAGTTTGTAACTAATATAAATTAAATGTCATATGTAAGATTCAATTTTGCAAAGATCATGAATTTTATGAAAAGTCATGTTTTCTGCAAATTGTCGAATTTTTTAGCACAAATTTCCCTAAATTTTCTATAATCTCTCTCTCTTACACACACACACACACATAATGAAAACTTCTAATAAATGCAAACATCTCTTCGATACTTGAAGTGTGGTTGATACTTAGATTTTTATTATCAAGGTATTAACACTTAGTTGTATCAAACTCTCATAGTAAACTTAGTGGGGGGGTGGGTGGTGTGGGGTAAAATCTCTAAGGAAGGCAAATTATTTGTGTCTCTAAGTCCTTTATTAATTTGTTTGTTTTATTAAACTAATCATCTACTATATGTTTTCCTAACACATCTACCGCTATAGTTAGGTTGTACTACTCGCTGCTCATGACTGTAGTAGTTGATTACCCCTTTATATTAGGATAACTAGCCATACCCCTAAGGGGCTTTGTAAATTTCCTTTTCTACATTTTTTCTAATTTCATTGTTTTTATTCTATTATTTAATTTAATATATTTAAAAGTATCATTTTATCAAATCAATTATTGTAGCCCCATCAAAAGTTAAGACATGTCAAAAGCGGATGGGATTCTATTTTTAATTATTCATAGTGTTGAGGATTCATATAAATTAAAAATTAAGGATCTGAATAGAATAATAGTGAAATATTGTGAATTGAGTTTATACTTTTGTTTAGTTTTTCACCTAACCTGGTACTCTTTTGGGGATGAGGTGAGAAGAATCACACTTCTTGCATTATAGTAGAGAACACTCTTTCTAGCATATGAATTATGTGGCTTTGATATAATTCATATGTTGATTTTCTTTGGTTTAGAGCTTATATTGTAATTAGTATAGAATCATGAGTAGTTGAATGTGTATGGATGTACGTATTGGCAACCTTTGATGTAGTGAATAATATAAGATTATAGGTTTTTTAAGGATTAAGTTTTTCTAATTAATAGTGTTCCTAATGTTGATATCCTACAAAACATATGTTATCACATATAAAATATATTTTATAAATATTTCTCTTTTTACTGTTTCTTTTCGAAAACGACATCATATAATTGGAAACAATATAGATGGTAATATCATATTTAGACAATGATGGGAATTTGATCTCTAGACCCTTGACAAATGCATGACCCCAAGATTATAGAGCTTAGACTGAAGAATTTTTATTAGCAACCAACCAACTGATGGCGAGTTGCTTCACTTTAAGAATT
Source organism: Lumnitzera littorea (assembly GCA_024138015.1). Taxonomy (NCBI): domain Eukaryota; kingdom Viridiplantae; phylum Streptophyta; class Magnoliopsida; order Myrtales; family Combretaceae; genus Lumnitzera; species Lumnitzera littorea. Next base: position 62,000,670 of record JAMXBB010000004.1, on the reverse strand, counting down.
CCCTTCTACATAAATTGTTGACCTATGTTGACATCCTAATAGTTGTCCAAGCTAATGAGTCAATGAACGACTTGATCTAGAATGGCATGATAATCTACTCTAATATCCTTAACAGCTTGCAAGAAAACACCATGACAACCATCAACCTATTTTGATTTCAGCCACGTTATTGTCTAACCTATTTCTCTTTCTCCTGACATCAACTAGCTCTACCATATTCCTCTTGTGCCGTCTTCATGCAATTGCTTTACTAGAGTATGCCATAGTGTTCAGTTGATACGTATCCCTGACTATACTGCTAGAAGATATCCCTTTATTTATTTTATCATTTTTACCCTTTTGATGTAATCCTGAATTATACATTTTAATGTAACCTCTTTATAATGTTCCTTTCTACTTTTTATCTAGGTGAGCTTACTATAAATAGTTTTCTTTATACATGTAGCCGCATCATCTTAAATTATTATTGAATATCCCTCTTTAGTTTCTTGCAAATTCTTGAGCTCCTCAATTACTTCTTCTATTATTTAATTCCTTTAGCAAGAATTAGTGGCAAGAACTCCTACATTAACACGTGTAAGTACTATAAAGTGTTATTTTGGGACATGTTCTTGATGGTGAATAATATCCATAAAGTAGCTTGTGTGTTGCTAAACCTTAACTAAACTCATTACATGTTTTCTTTGATACTCAAAGGATTGAAACTCTTAAGCCTTAATGATTGTTAAGCTCTTAGGCAACATCAAGTTGGGGTAAAAACATAAGTTGATTTAGCGGGTCCTCGTAAAAGCAATTTTTATTTTCCTTTAAATTTAATTGCTTCCTAGTAAACTCAGGTACGAACTTGTGTCCTATCACGATATCAATCCTAAGGTGGTCAATCTAGGTGTAGGTCTGCTTATCTATGATGAAAATAACTAGTTGTACGGCTATGCAATGAAAAGGTCTACTTTACTTTGCTTAATTATTACAGCGAGTCCCAAATCGATGAGTCTCAACGAACGTAGAGCCTCCAAGGTCCATGAAATACCCAGTAATTCTTTAGATAATTTGGGGGGATTGGTAAGTCACGATGTTGGCCGGTACCGATTGAAGTGGTATAGTGAGTGCAAAGGTTTTATTTCCGTAGAGGTTGATGTGAGGCTTGTGAGTGAGTTCGAGGCCTTCGCAAGTCATCACACTAGTGAGTCGTTTGCAGATTTGCGCGGATGATTTTTTGATCTTCCACTTCATAGCTTATATGTCATATTCTATCTTCTTCTTCTTCTTCTTCTTTTTCTTTTATCTATTTATCTCTTTAGTTTATTAAGTGATTTACCAAAATAAATCTAAATAAAAAAGCATCCGCACATGTCCCAACTTTTGATAATTAATAGTGGCTTTTTTTTTTCTCTTTAGCTGACTATATATTACAATTTTAAGGAAATAAAAAATAAAACCCGATCTATTCTATTAAGAGATTAATGTTCATGCTATTAGACTATAATAATTTTAATAGTCAATAACAATTGATTTACTTCCAACTAAAATGAAACTTGCTAATGTTTAGAATGCTCGGGGAAAAATATGGTTGGTTAAGTAGGTGAAGATAAAACATGTGGCAAGAAAACATATATCTATAATACACTTGTTGCTTTATATTTAGTATAAATATATTCCTTATAACTTTTAATTGTATTAAATTATAAATACACTAGTATTTTTGTAAATCATTAAAATATATTAATTTATAAAAATATTTGCTCTCTTAAAAGTTAGGCAAGATTATACGAAATTTGTAATATTGTATGCCTTATGCTTTTTCAGCTATTAAAGTAATATATTTTCTATCATAACTATCTATTTTTTTTTAATATTAAAAGATACAGTTTTAATGATTCTTTTTCTTATAAACTCATATATATTATTCAGTTTTCATATCAACTTATAGATATAAGTAATAATATATATTTTATTTTATTTTTAAATTAGAGGAAATACTTATATTTAATTTATCTAAAATTTTATCGTTTTTTCTTTTCTTTTTAAATTTTCCGATTGGAACTAATAAGTTGAACTATCAATCCTTCAACCTAGGCTTAAAGCCACTATTTCGATGGATCAAGCACATTAAACCGCTTTGACCGACTAAGCTCATGGATTAAGCTATAATTCAGATCTATAACTCATGGATCAGAATTGATTCAATAAACTAGAGGACCAATTTCGATCCTATTCACGAGCCCGGGACCACAACTGGCTGTTTCTACAGTCTAGTCATGAATGTCTATAAGCGATGCGAGCAGGAGCACTATAATTAACGGAAAAACGGAAGTGGGGTGGGAGTGGGGGTGGAAGTGTTCCTTGTTAATTCTATCAATGATATCCAATTTCTTTAGAAATGAAGTTGGACTATCTTTTTTATTTTTATTTCTACCTTGTACTGAGAAACTGATGTCGACATTACGTGTGTACCGTGGTCTGGGAAGGATTATAGAGTAAACATGTTTTTATTTTTGGACACAAGCATAATAAAGTAAAATGTATGTCTGACGATGTATATATTTTTGATAGTCATATCAGAACAAGTTGACAAATCAGAGGAGCCCGCTCTCTTCAAGTTGGAATTTTTTTATTGTCCTTCAATAATTTCTTTGCCAAGGCAACATCAATCATCAACCATCAATCATCAATTTTGTATGGATATCATCCGTCACAGCATATTCCAATTCTTAAGAATAATTCCACATTAGAAAAAACAAAAAAAACAAAAAAAGAAAAAAGAGAAAATGCTGAATGTAGCAGAAGTCATACTAAATCTATTAAACTAGTTTCCTCATCCTCAGCTATTAGAATTGCCAACTTCAAATACTTAAGAGAGAATTGAGGGGAAAGAAGAATTAGAGACACATCACACTACCCCTAATAACAGAGAATTCACTCACTTGATAATTGCATAATGGGTACCGACACGCCCAGCACGTCCATTTGAAGGAAATTTTTGAAAATGTCACAACTACTACTTTATAACATTGAATATTTGCAATGGCTACATTGACAATACACTCCACCCCCCCCTTTAGACTTGCATTTCTTTATTCTCAATTATCTTTTTTGAATCATTATCACTTTTCAATTGCTGCATTATATACCAATAGCACTTTTGTTGGGATATAACTATTCCATTTTCCCTTTTATTCTATATGAAGGAGTTATTGTTTGGTTTAATTATATTTTAAGTGTGTAATAGGTAATCTCTATTACTTAAAATAATTAATAGCAATTCCTTTACAAGATCCCTAAATAATAGTCATTTATTATTGAAATTGCTATTATTTTCTAAAAACTGCCCCATCAAAATTACCATAGAAGACATCACTTTTAACGATCAAAACCAATATATAATTAATATCTTAAGTATTATGTTTATTCATTAGTTAAAACTAAATTTTGAATCTCAGCCTATTCATTATTGTTTTTATTACTTGGACTTTAAGTAAATTTTTCTTCACGTCGACCCTGCATATAGTAAAATAGGTTTTACCTAATCTATTAATGCACGTATTATTTCGATTCTTCCTTTTTTCTCCCCTTCTCATTTTTATATGTGCCATTCATATAAGAAAAAATTTCAAGTTAAAGAAACTTTACTCGGAGGTAACACTGCGGAAATGTAATATACCTTTAACTGAATTTGATATATCTTTCACGCATTATTAATCAGATTTCATTTAGTAAAGCAGTCAGCAAAATAACCTTATTCAGTTATCTAATGACAACGTCTGTGGCATGGGATAGATACTAGTAAGACTTAATAGATTTGTCTAATTATAAGAATAACCCTTTTTATATTGTCTAGTTGGGGGGTTATTGATATATATCAGTCAAAATTTGTTATTTTATTTATAATTATTATTATTATTTTTATTATATCGATACATAATTAATATCATAGCACTTTTCTTGGCTATTTAGGTAATGTTTCTGAACATTCTACCAACTGAATGAAGTTTTATTATAATCTTAAAACTATCGGGATCTATCAAAATTTCTTTCCATTCTTTGATAACAACTATTATATGGCCTTATACCGTTCAGCTAAGTGGACCAGTTGAACATGTTCAACATAATTCAAGAACTTTGAATATTTCACTATAGAATGAGTGACAAATAGGATTGAGTTAATAGGTATTACCAGGGAAATTGTTAAGTACTTGAAAAGAAAGCTTTTAGCTTTCTTGATTTTTCGGTTGTGAACTTACAAAAGCATATAAAAAGGAAAAAAATCTTTTGTATTCAGTATTTTTATAAGTATCCGAACACTAGCCATTAACATTTTTCATATAAATATTCACATTACAATAAAGCCGGATTCAGAGGCAAAGTAGAAGGAAACTAGTACAAAATCATCAAAGAAGGAAAGCAGGAGTTTACCTTGACGACATTTTTATTTTTAGAAGACATTTTAAAGCATTGAGATGACAAACACAGAAAATAAATCATATGATTATTCGGCAAAGATTATAAAAGCGTAGTGACTTGCTCTAAATTTATGGCCAAGAAGATATCATGTTATCTTCTAGCCTTGAAAAATTGGAAGTGGGTTCGATAGGATTAGGTCAGAATTGTCTGGATCAGATAGAAGTAGGCTTTTGCATAGGCCGATGTTTGGGCCCTAGTTGAATCCAGGATCCAGGGAAAAAGGAAAAATAAAATTCAGTTTTCCTTCATCTCTTGACCTATATTTAGTTTCATCATAATTTTTTTTTTCAGACATTTGTTTCGGCCCCAAGTGCTTTGAAAATCTTGTAGGTCAACTTCTTTTACATGGTGATATATATATGTAAGCAACGAGTAAGGATGGAATTAAATTACGGTGGATTTACTACTCAAATATAATATAGGAAAAAAGGATTAGTACAAATTCTGCATTGGCAAACAGTGAAGGAAAGAATTGGTGGTTGACGGTTGGTGCTTTATTTAAAAAATACGGAGAATGCAAAGGAAGATAGTTGAAAATTATTATTTTTCCATAAAGCATTCCATTGTTTTTTTTTTTTTTTTTATAAAAAGAAAATATTAATAAGTGTCTTGAAATCATGTGTTGAGTGTTAACTACTAAAAAAAGTCTTGATACTAAATCAGATAGTATTTTAGTTGCATAATTTTTATGGTATTAAGTTGAGCAAAAAATTTTATCTTATATTTAGTTTGTAACTCTACTTGGTGACTAGACAAAAATTGGGATGATGGATTAGATAAAATGATCAAATTTTATCTCATTTACACCATAGTACAAAAATGAAATTCATTAGATAAAAACAAAAAATATTTTTATTCTCAAAATATGCCTCCATGTTCAATATCAAGTTAATTAATATTATTTTTATTAAATATTACAAAAATTTATTTATTTATATAAATAAATAATTTTTTAATATAAATTTTGTGTTTAGTATTGTATAAATTAAATATGGTATAATGGGTTTATATTGTTTAGTCCTTCTTATACTTATTTTGTCTAATTCTTTTTACCTTATTTAATTTTTATAACTCAACACTACCTTTGTGTTGCTTAAATATTTGCTTTTATGCTCAACATGTAGTTAGCCTTGAAAAAAAAGAAAAGAAAATTATTAATAAGGAACTTTAATACCATGTTTGGCATAAGAGGAACGGAAGGAGAAGAATATGAATGAAAGGAAATGGGAGAAAAAATATTAAACTCATTACTTGGTTAAAGGGTAAAATCAGGGAGGAATGGAAGGGGGAAGATAAGGATTTATTAAACTCCACCAATTTTTACTCTTATGATTGGAGATAAAAAGGACTATAAGCCCCAAAGTTCAGCCAAGTAACCGTAGGATTGAACTTAGAACCCAAGGTTTAGGGCGATCGGTTAAAAGATCCGATCAAATCTAAATTATAAATTATTTAACAAGATACCAATAAAAATGACCCTGTAAACTTAAATTTAAGAAAATAAGTAGTAAAATAGGAGATTATAAAATTTCCAAATTTTAAGCATAATAACTGCTAATTACCAAAAAGGCAAAAAGTGTAATATAATAACTAATAAATTAGTAGAGATAGATTATATGTATACTAAAAATTTTAGAATGACCAAAATAATATTTAGGAATGTTCACGTGTACCCTACATGTATTTACGTGTAGATAAAAATACGCGTAATTACTAAAATTGGCCGAAAACTAAGCAAATAATTAAAGAAAATTATAAAATAATTGTGGAAAAATCATAAAAAAATCAGAAGGATGTGGAATGATGCAAGGATGGTCGTGGCAAGTCAGAATCTGAAAAAGAAAATTCAACCAATTAAATTAGGACAACATAAAAGCCAAAAATTTAGGGATAAAGCACTTGTCTTGTCCAAATTAATGCACAATAAATCCCCTAAAACCCTATAAATAGCAGGAAAAATCTAGGAACTCATTTGGACAGTTAGAAATCAGAGAAAATTAGGGAGAGTCGAAAATTCGAGAGAAAATCCAGAAAATAAAAAAAATAGGAAAAACTGTGTAGTTAAGGGTTTTAAAGGGAACCCACACCAAACGAGGAGCTGGGAGTGGACGGCCACCACCACCACACGGTGGTGGCAGCGCCCAGGCCGGCCGACAAGGCCACGGCGGCCCGCGGTGGCCGGAGCCACCTGAACCGGTTAGTCCAAATTCCAGCCCGATTCTTGTATAATTTTGTAAAATTAGTTATTTTGCCCAGAAAATTATGAAACTTGTTATTCTGAGGTTTTATTGTATGTAGATTTAGGGAAAAATGTTGATTTAGTTTAATTATGTCTGGAAATATAGGGTCCTTAACAAATTGTTCAAAACCGAGCATGATTAAACCAGAAATTAAATAGGCTTAGGGATGTATTTTGGGGCTCAAAATTTTTTTGTAGGATGCTCATGTGACATAGAACAGTGCTATGAAGCCTTTTTTTCAAAAATTAATTTTCGAAATTTTTAGATAATTTTTAGGCTCTAAAAAGAGGTATAAAATGGGTAATTTAGGGTTAATTATGTAATTAAATGATTAATTTCTGATTTAGTGAATAATTACATGTTTTAGGATGTTAAGATCTGATAGAGTATGATACTTATAGCATTTAGGGTGTTAGATGTAATTATTAGGTTAATTATGTAATAAATAAATAATAGGAAATAAATAGTTAATTTTGTAAATTAGGGAAATTTGGAGTAAAATCTGATTTAGGATGGATTTAGACATTTTGAAATAATAATTAGTGTTTAGAGATGGTAATTAGGGTAATAGAAATATTAGAAATGCATTATGTGCATAATATGCAATAATGCATAATGTGTAATTATTGAAAATATAATAAATAGAAAATATTATAATAAAAATTTATATTTTGAGAATAATAAAAATGCACAATAAATCTGATAGGATACTTGAATTTATGGAATTATATGAAAAATGTAAAAATTTGTCACATTAGGAGTGAATTCGGTACACTGATACGGATTTAAGTGTACCGAGTAAAATAAACACTAACAAAGGGTAATGATGGTATTTAGGTTATCGGGAAATAATGTGATTAATTTCACATTATGGGTTGAAACTAATTTCTAGGGTTGGAATATAAAACGCTACTTAAAAATCGAACTAAAAACCTGGTTTAGAAATCGATGCGAAAACCGAACCTGAACCTAACCCCAAACCTAGAATAATTATAAAAGACTTAATACCTAGATAATTGGGCATATTCAACCTTAAACAAAACCTAACAAGAAGCATTATAGGATAAAACGAACCTATAACAATTATATAAAAAGCTGAAACCACGTTCGTGTTATAGGGATAACCGGCGATGGCCTGAGCAAATCGGACCTCGAGTGAGCGAGCGAGGAGTCGAGGTAAGTTGGGATTAATACGATGCTGTATTTTGGAGGCTTAAGATTATGCTTGGTTGTGCTTGTTAGATAGTTGAATGCGTGCATGTGCTTGATTATGGGTGATGCTATGATTCAGTTTGCTGCTTTAGCACATATTGTATGAATTGTATGTAATGATTAATCGCTCTAAATTGGACTTAATCAAATGTACGACTAGTAATCATAACCGAACATGCATGGCAACCCGTTAGGGGATTTAGGACTCTCCGGCCAAATACCGACCCCTTCGGAAGGGATAGCGCAGGATTGCAAAATGGTCCCTTCTTCATCCTCAGTCGAACTAAGTGACAGGAGAGGAGGTCGCGGCGGGGATGAAGACAGTGGTTCGAAGGTAGTCGCGGGAGGAGCAAGGTCTCCATTACACAAGCCTGGGTTTGGTCGTGAGCTATTGCATTAACGGTAACTCCTCAACCCGGATTAGAGCGGGCGCAATTTCTCTAATCTCACGACGGGCCGGACAACGTCGTGCGATGGCATTTGCTTGCACATGCATTGCACCTAATAAGTACTTGAAAACCTTGTTCTGTGTATGGTGTAGTTTTAAGTCCTCCGTCCTAACTTACTGAGCTGTGGTTGCTCACATCCCTATAGACATCGTGTAGGTGCTGGCTAAGAAGCAGCAACCAATTACTCTGAAGCTAGCAACTGCTGGATCCTGGGGAGTGAGGAAAAACATGTGAAGAATAAACACATATTTTAAGGTTTAAGTTTTTATTTTAGAATTACTTTTCATTTTGAATAATGTAACAACTAGGAAATATATTACGGAGAAATATTGTAAACCTTAATTGCAATAGCTAAATTATAGCATATATATATTTCCTCACTTTCTTAGATAAATGATTTATTTAAATTACAAATTGTCTACTTCAAAGCGGGTTAGTTGTGGACGCCTTGTGTAGACCAGGTCTAGGATAGCGGTTGTGAGGCCAACTTCTATCTTAGGGTGGTTTACACGGCAGGGCTGTTACGACTCTGCCGCTTCGGGGCGTGACAGGGATCAAGTGTAAAAATATATTAAATATCTCGTACTACCTATTTTCTTTACCATACCTTTTCTTCTTCCTTTTCATGAGTATATTGATAACTTTACACTTTATCTTACTTCCTTTTTCATAATGGTTAATATTTCTTTTATTTTTTATCTCTTTATTATTTAAACTAGGGATATAAACGGGTGCATTATTATAGGATACTCGACTTACCTGGCCTACTAAAAACTCTATTGAGTACTACTTGATAAGATTTTTGGATGGGTTTTAGAACAGGGTTAAAAACCCATTAGGGTAATGGGAAAGGTTTTGGGATTTAAAAAAAAAAAAAACTATTGAAAAACTTATTACCTGATAAAAATAATATATTAATAATATAATATTAACTAAAATATCAATTAGAGGTTAACATTATGCATTCGATATAAAATAGATAATTATTTTAGCGAAATGAAAAGCAAATTAACAATCAATCAAATCAAATTAAAAAATACACATAAGTAATCCAACCAAATAAAAATCAAATTCAAATAGAAAAATTTAATTTATTTTTTATAAATCTTCACTTGTTATTATCATGTATGATGTCATTGCTGGTGCCCTTTGACAATTTATGCCTTCTAGCATATTAGATTATCTTTTGACTTTATTGACTATGTGATTGGTAAGTTCACATAGTGTTTTGTGTTTTGATGTTCTATAAATATATTATGCATGAAGTATGGCATGTTTTTTGTGACTTCGTCTCTAATATATCCTTTTTATGTTGCTCATGTTTTATAAATATAAATAATGCAAATCAATTCCATGTAATGACTAATGAAGTAAAATACAGTTCTTTAGAAAAAAAAAAAGAAAAATAAATGGGTATCACAAATCAGGAAGTAAGTATCCTATTGGGGTAATAGGGTAAGTTCTGGGTATAGAGCTAAAAACCTTACAAGGTTTTGGAGCAGGTTTGGGGACCTTATTAGAGTAGTGGGATGGGTTTTAGGTTCCAATGACCTATCCTAAGCCTGTCTCGTTTACATCTCTAAATCAAACACATTGGAAAGAATGAAATTTCCTCATAATTCTTTTCATGATATTCTTTCATTTCTAATCCTTCCTTATGTCAAACAAAAGTGAAAGAATTATTTAAGAAGGACCATTTAATAATTCTATATTTTCATATTTTTCAATATCAACTTTCCTTCTATTGTCTCATTTCCCCTACTTTTGTTCTTTTTTTCTTTTTTGCAAATTAAATTAAAAGGGATAGCTTATGTTTAGAGGAGTAAAAGATCGAGGATGGAAAGGAACAAGAAAAAGGATGGAAAGAATTAGATAGAAAATGGTGATGAGTTGATCATGAGAGGGAGGGGGGTAATCGATGGTCTAATCGCCGTATACAATGGTAGACCTATAAGAAGGCCCCGTATGGCTATGTTAGTGAGGATCCTTCGATACTTAAGTTAGTAAGAATATAAAAAGAGAGAGAGTTGTATGTCTAAAGGAGTAAGGAGAAAGTTTTGAGATTTGGTACCTTTCTACCTATGGCTCCATGGCCTATTTATAGGGCATAGAGCTTACTTAACTAGGATACGTAGTGGGCCAGGATTGGTTCGTATGCAATTGGTGTAGGAAACACATATGCAGTACGGGAAAGGATAAGGTTACCCTGCCAGTTGGTGAACCATGAGAAAGGTGGTTATCACATCTAAAGTTTAGGTAGCCATTGCATTTAGGGAGGCTAAGTGCATAGATCATATTGTGAATGTGAGATGACATTTAATGAGGAGAGAGAGAAAGAAAAATAGAGGTATCGAAGGCTCTAAATCATGACCAAAGCACTTGGCCTATGCTTAGGGGTTAGGGTTGGCATTGTATGATGAGCTTAAATCAGGGCATCCAGAGGAGCTAAGGGTCCTCGGGTCCTAAGGCTTAAGCATTTGAGCTCACAAGACACTCAAGATAGAGTCTTCGAAGGACCCTTAGACAGAAAGGTGTATAAGGTAGACCCAAGTAGACTATGCTTGTTCATAGGTAGACTGGATAAGATGCTCCATTAGGTGAGTTGTAGGAGCATGTTTGGAAGGCCCCGAGCAAGTTGCTTCACTTAAGTTGGAGTAAGCTTATGAGGGAGTTAAGTAAGTCCAATTGCTGAAGGAAGCCGAGCTCTTCGACTTAATGTAGTGCTCAGGGCCACCCAATTAGGCAGAGACACATGGGCTTGGGCCTTTAAAGCTTAGGCCAAAAATAGCTTATTAACACTTATCCCCCATTTTCGTTGGTGTCTGGACGACGAATAGTGTAGACCATCTCAAGCTCCAGAGGCCAAAGATTGATTGCAATGGAGTGATTCGAAGGAGATAGATGGTGAACTTAGGCTTTGTCATTTAAGGATAGGTGTTAGCAAGCACTTACATAAGTTATGTGACATTGGCTTGATTGACATGACCTTTAAGTTGATGTGATAGCTAACTTGACCGATACGACCTTTGTGTTGGTCAAGGCTCAATGAAGATGCTTGGTACAATGTGTACTACTTTGATAATGCATGTGGGAGGCTACCTTAGAAAGTCGTGTGCTATGCGGATTTAGGTCGTTGGGTGTTAAGCAAGGATAGGTGGATGGTTGAGATTGCAATTCCCTTTTATGCGAGAAATGATGATCCGTATGTCCCTTTCTTCATCTATATAAAGGCCTTTGGTTGGGTTTTCTTTTTTTTTTTTTTTTTTTTTTTAGGGGGGGGGGGGGGGGGGGTGGGGGTTGGGGGAGGTGTGCTTGGGGTGACTTTATCCAAATTTCCATAGAGATTTCTCTCGATCTTCAACATTATTTGGGAACTAAACACCTAAGGTAAGATAAAGATGACTAATCATAGTAGCTCAGCATTCCAAATTGATTCTTCTTCTCACAAGATCTCTACTATGATTGAGGAAATCAATAAGGTGATGACCAATTGCACTCTACCCCCCTTAGAAGAGAGGTAATAGTGGTAGCAATATGCGCCCCTAAGAGATGAGAAAGAGGGCAATAGTGGAGAGGCTTTGGGAAGGGTATACCGATGATAGGGTAGATAAAGAGCAGGTGGAGTTGCAGTACTTGACGAATAAGAACATAAATGTAGTGGACTATGTATCATATAAGCACAACATTAAGGCATTTGATGGGGTATATTTGGCTGTATGGGATGGGGCTGATGGTTGGGTTGTAGAGAGGCTTAGGAAAGAGGAGAGGGCATGTAACCTCGAGGGTGAGAGGGTTGTTTTGTTTGTATGTGAAGTCGTTTGAGCTTGGGCTTCGATTTCCCTTCACATAGTTCTAGGTTGAAGTTTTTAGCTACTTTAGGGTGTGTTTAGATTCTTTGCACTCGAATGCGTAGCTTCAACTACTAGAGTTTAAGGCGGTATTTGTATACCACCTATAGAGGCCTATGGCTCAGCTCTTTAGATACTTTTTTTATTCTAAAGTCGAACCTCAATGGGTAGATCTATTATTCAACTTAGAATAAGTACATCAAGATATTATGGGGCCTAAAGTCTAAAGTGAAGGGCTTGAAGGATAAGTTTGTCTAGTTGAGGTTGAATGGTTAGCCTTCCCTATTGAGTGGGCCTAGCCCATAAGGATGACCTCGATGGACTACATGGTTTCGAAGCATGATGATGCAAGGAAAAAATCATTGATCATGTGTTCTAATTCAGGTGCGAGTTTAACATCAGCACCATAATCAGCTACTACATCTATGGAAAGTTATTGTTTGCAAAGAGACAAGTAACGATCGAGGCCTAACCCAGGTAGGATGCGGTGGTTGGGAGTTTGTTGCTTTACACCATCATTGTAAGGGGGCTTAGGGTTGCTTGTACTTTGTAAGTTTAGTTTTACTTTTTGTTCTATTATTATGTTTGACTAACTATATCTTTCTATTTGTAGTGGGGACTTTTGGCAGTTTATAGTAGAGGTCTATAAGAGGAGACCTTTGGAGTAAGCTAAGAAGAAGAAGAAGACCTGAGTCTAAGAGATAAGGACCTCAACTATTGCCTGACGGGGTGGGGACGCTCCTTTAAGGAAGAAGTGTAAGAAAGGTATGACTAGCTCTTAAAAGGGGAATAAGAGTAGAAAGGGCTCAAGTGCCTCTTATTACTTGAAGTAGTTGAAGTCGTACTGATGAGGGTTCCTTTGGCTACCCTTATAACATAGTCCTTTAAGGGAGGCTTAGGTAGGCTAACCCTACTCTCTAATGTTGGCTCTAGTAGAGTTGTTGTGAATTTCTCTATTAGAGGCCTAGTGATGCTTAAGCTACGTATCATGGATGAGCCCTTTGATCATAGGGCAAGAGGTCAATAGCAACAGCGTAGGGTAGAGGTATTAGAGATCGACGATGAACCATAGTGCTCGCTTCATCGTAGTTTTAGGAAGGAGTTAATCTTGGTACCTATTGACTTTTGGTTAGACATCCCCAGGCTCTTTCAAGGCAAGATGTATGTCGAAGCTGTAGCATTGGTGCTCGGGAAATTGCATAAGGTAAGGCTTGTATGTTTTAAGTCTGTGATTATGAGTTAGTTCATGTGACTAATAGTTTATTTGCTCATGTGCAAGCCATGGCAATTTATAGTTTCTCCTTCGCGTACAACTGTGGGCTTTGTGGGGAGGTACATCCTATTGTTTTTTTTTGTTTAGTTTCTTCATTAACTGTTGTGGAGTGTTTTGTATCTCACTTTGCTTATGTTCCAGACGATCTATAAGAAGACTGCTTGGTCAAATGAGCAAGTCTTTAAGCTTCGAGAAGAAGAATGAAGATCTCATCTCAACTTATGTCTACTTGAAGGAGTAGAACAAGAAGCTTAATGATGAGGTAGCTTAGGCAAGGGTTGGAGTTAAAGCTACACAGAAAATGATTGAGGAGCTTATGGCTTTGGTAGATGCTCATGAGCATGAGTTAATTGAGGTGAGGGGGAGGTAGAGAGGAGAGTGAAGGAGCTTGAGGAGGCTCAAGAGGTTGACCTTAGGGATAGTTATGGCTTAACTACAAAGGCCATCCAGTGGATCATCATAGAGATCACCATGGGGCCTCAATTGAAAAAGTAGCTATCGAAGTTGGATTTGATGGAAGGATAGCAGTATAAGCTGAAGTCTATAAGAAGTACCTTGCCCTTAACTTCAACTTCCTCCATTTGCTAAATAAGGATGCTCCTAAGTTCATGGAAGATTCTAAGAAAGAGTTTGTTATACAAGACAAGCATAGGGATATGATTGGGGATTAGTAGAAACTCTCCATTTCTACTTTTGCTTTCTCTCTCTTCCCCTCATTTTGTATATTTTTCTTTTTTCCTTTTTTGTTTTCTCATACTCGGGTTTAGGATGTTGGCTCCTAAAGCCTTGAAAATACTAAACTAATGAAAGTATGTTTTCTCTAAGTTGTGTTGTCACTTAGTAGTACATAGCTTATTTTATGTTTATTTCCCTTATTGTTTATTTGGCTAAGTAGTGTAATAAGCTCAGGTGTTTGAACATTTGTTAAATTATAGGGGGTTGGGTGAACTTCTAGCTCAAGTTTGGGTAGATTACTCAAGTGTCTACGGTAAGTTGCTCAAGTGTTTAGGGCACCAAGTTATGCCTAGTGCTTGGGTAGTAGTACCTATACTAGATTGTTGGTAGCTCTTCATGTTAGTTCAACCTCATACATTTCGAATGATGTTTTATTTGTGGGTGTCTGAGGGTCTCTAGGGGAGTCATTCTACTAAGGAGTGCTTTAGGTAGTCTCGTAGGCTTCGTGACCAAGTTATGCTTAGTTTAGAGCAATAAGCCTCCACGGGTTACCGAAAGCTCTAGACCGGTATACTTTGAAGCACTAACCTTTCTAGTGTAAATATTACTAGGGTGCTTGAGCTCAAAGATGTAAATCTACTTATTCTGCTTAGGGCTTAAGAGTCTTGCATGTATGGACTGACAAGAGTGCTTAGGCATTGAAGATGTACATCAAGTCAATTATGGCGAGGCAATCCTTCCATCAGGTATCAGTATCGTTGAGGGGTCGAGTTTGGAGATAAAGATTGGCCTAAAGATGAGTGTTTGGTGTAGATCAACAAAAAGAATAGTAGATAAGCATATAGGAACTCATCTTTTATCAACTCATGAGTAGTTATATATATATTAATCTCATTATAATACTTTTACACAAAATAGGGCCTTAAGTTCTTGGCGTTTCATGTCCTCTAGATGAGTTGTCTATCTAGGGTCTCCAATCTATAAGCTCCATTGCCCGAGTCTTCCTTCACTAACACAAGTTCTCTTAGTTTGGTGCAAGCTTCCCCTACCCTTCACATAAGCTCATTGCCTCTATCTTGCAGCACACTAGGTCTCTATAGTGAAAGACCTTATGCTTGACCTTCTTTTTGTAGTATCGGGCCACTTACTATTGATAATCGGCTATTTAAGCTTTGGCAACATTGTTCACCTCATTGATTGTATCAAGGCTCATTTGCAAGGCCATGCGATTGGCATTTGCATCAAAGTTTTAGGCTTGTTAGCAGCTTCAACTCGATGGGTAAGATGGCTTTAGAGCCAAAGGCGAGGTGAAAGGGTGTCTCTTCAATTGAAGTTTTGTGAGTGGTTCGATACCCCTAAAAGATGTTAGGGACCTTGTCTACCTACTTTCCCTTTGCTCATTTTGCTTTTTTCTTTAGGCTGCCGATGACGTTCTTATTGATTGGTTTGACTTAGCCATTGGATTGAGGATAAGCCACTGAAGTGAAGTGGAGTCTTATGTGGTGCTTCTCATAGAATAACCTAAATTTGGCCTTGTTAAATTGGTTGCCATTGTTTGTGATCACGGTATGGGGTATTAGAACCTGGTGAGGATATGGGTGAAGAAAAAAATTGCAATCGCTCTAGCTATAATGTTAACAACCACTTAAGCTTCGACCTACTTGGTGAAGTACTTTATAGCCATCGAGATAAATCGATAACCCCTTGACACTTTAGGAAAGTGTTTGAGGACATTGAGCCCCATTAGGTAAATGGCCATAGACTCTTCATGGGGTGGAGGTAGGTGCTCGGGGCATAACTAATGGGTACGTGTTTATAGAACTTGTAACATTTTTGCACCATAGCCTTTACATCCTCCTTCATCGTCATCCGATAGTAGTTGAGGTAGATGGCTTGCATGTAGAGTGCTTAGGCTTGGATGTGATTGTTGTAAACCTCAGCATGCAATTCTTCGAAGGCATAGATGCCTTCTTTAGGTTTGAGGAGTAGGATGCTATGCTTAAGGCACTAAAGGATGTTGTTGATGATAGTGTAGTTTGTCGCATCGTAGGTTAGCCTCTTAGCCTTTCCTCTATTCTTAGGCAACATCTCGATCTTTAAATAGTCAATGATTCGACCCATCCAATGAGGCTTGGCAGAAGAGGGTTGAATATTAAGTACCTCCTACTATTTCTTTTCAGTTGTGCATTTGAAGACATAATATAAGAAGATCTGCTTGTCTCTTATAAGGTAAAGAGATAGTTGTCGATGTAAGTTCAACAGTTTGTTTACTTTAGAGTTCTCTATTAGGGGAATCTTGTTTATGTTTCATGATGTGAACCTACAAGCGAGATCTTGTATTGCTCGAAGATGCTTCATCATGGTTTCTCCCTTCACCTTATATTCCGCTTTTCATCTATTGTACCACAAGCATGGAGTCCACGTAGATTTCTACCTCAACCTAATGTCTTTTGCAATCTTTAGGCTGATGATGAGTGCTTCATACTTAGCCTCATTATCTACCCTCCCCCCCTAATTGACATGGAAAGTCAACACCGGTATGTCAATGCTTCCTCCTCTTCGTTATATTTGATGATAAAATCCATAAAGATCTATACCTTGATAGCATGTCTCAATCGAAGTTGAACTCTATAAGCACTAAGCTCAAATGAATACTTGATCATACCACTAAAGGTGTTAAGCTTCCGTAAGATGGTCTATAGTAGCTAGTTGGTGAAGAAGACAATAAGGTGAGCTTGTTAAGGTTTGTTTAGTCAACATACATGAGCCACTTCTGCTTAGACTTCTTAAATAACACTATATTAGCTAGCCAGTTTGGGTAACACTCCTCCTTCATAAATGCAGCTCAGAATAGCTTCTATAACTCTTGCTCAATGGTGGCCTATCGCTCAAGTGTAAAGTGCCTTCTCTTCTATTTAATAGGCCATACATTGGGTTCTACTAAGAGGTGGTTGTTACGCCCCGAAGTCGCAAAGTCGCAACAGTCCCGCCGTGTAAACCATTCTATGATAGTAACTGGCCTCACAGTGCCTACCATAGAGATAATCTACATAAGGCGTCGACGACTCCTCGCTTTGAAGTAAACAGTTCGATTAATGATTATACAACAATTATGATAATTATCACAAAGTTCTATAAAACATAGATAATTATAAATACGTCCACAGAGCTTCCCAGGAAGTTTTACATAATAACTATAGTTTACTAATTTACAGAATAACTAACAGTCTTTAACCTTTAACTACAAGGTCAGTCTAGTTACACATTTGCTAAATAACTTGATTCTCATACCCTTGGCTTCAAAAGGACTAACCTCTGGATAATTGTAGGGCGGCATAGTACTTGAAGAGATTACAAATCAGAACCTGCAAAAGGATTTATAAGGATATGAGCAACTACAGCTCAGTAAGTTCAATTGGAGACTCATGAATGCATACAAGCACAAACAGGGTTATCAAACAATTATTTTCATGCAATGCAACAATCAAGTGTCATCGCACAACGTAGTCCGGTCCGTTGTGAAATCAGGGAAATTTCACCCGCTCTAATCCGGGTTGAGGAGTTCCATGTTATGCAGCAGCTCATAACCAAACCCAGGCTTGTGCAATGGAGACCTCGCTCCTCCCGCGACTACCTTCGAACCATTGACTTCACCCCCGCCGTGACCTCCTCTCCTGTCACTTAGTTCGACTGAGGATGAAGAAGGGACCATTTTGCAATCCTGCGCTATCCCTTTCGAAGGGGTCGGTATTTGGTTGGAGAGTCCTATGATCCCCTAACGGGTTGCAATGCATGACATTTTCGGTTATTAAGGTCGACTAAGATTAAATTCCGGTTAGGGTGTTCAAACAAGTTCATACCAATTCAATCAGTCACAAATTCATTCACAGTACAAATTCCAGCACGTATTCAGATACATCAAACACATGCGCAAACTATTTACAATCACAAGCATATACAAGCCCAAGTCTCCGAGCACTACAAAACTAGTACTCTATTACAATAAGCAATAACTCAACTTACTTGAATTTGCTCAATCGCTCGATCCTCTAGTTGCGAGTTGATTTGTTTCTGGGTGTCCTATAATACAAATAGGTTCTTTTAGTACTTATATTTTATGGATTCTTATTCTAATTTATAATGTAACTCATTTTCCTCATGTATATCTACAACGTATTAATAATTCGTTGTATTCTATTTCGGGGTTCGGTTCTTAAACTAGATTCTAGTTTTAATTCCTAAGTCGTAATTAGGCTCGAATCCCAATGTGACATTAATCACATTATGTTCGGGTATTCAAATATCCTATTGGGTCGAAATTTTGGTATTCTAACTATTCGGTACACGCTAACCCTAATTGAGGTATCGGATTTATTCCCGATGTGTAAAAATCTTACATTTTGAAATATTTACTTAAAATTAAATATTATTTCAAATTTATTATTTTTCTAATTTCAATTATAATATTATCTAAGTAACTTTATTTTTTTAGATTTATTAATTTACATTTTCACATATTCCTAATTTCTTATATTCTTTACCTAATTTCCCTAATTAACCATACTTAGTACCTAAAGGCTAGGATTAAGGTTCCACTGCAGAGATTAACTTCCTTAAACATCTAATTAAGATCCAAATCAGTAATTAACATCCTAATCACCTAATTAATCCTAAATCACCCAATTTTACCATCATTTTAGGGCTAAAAATTAACTTAAAATTTTCAAAAATTAATTTAAAAAAAATGGCTTCATAGCACTGTTCTACATCCTATGAGAATCCTACAGAAAAATTTTGAGCCCCAAACTACATCCCTAAGCCTATTTAATTTCCGGTTTAATTATGCTCGATTTTGAACAATTTGTTAAGGACCCTATATTTATAGACATAATTAAACTAAACCAATATTTTTCCCTAAATCTGCATACAATAAAACCTCAGAATAACAAGTTTCATAATTTTCTGGGCAAAATAACTAATTTTACAAAATTATACAAAAATCGGGGTGAATAAATAACTAACCGGTTCGAAGTTTTCTGGCCGTCCAAACCCGGTCCAAGGCTATCGGCCGGTCCAGGCGATGGTCCTAGTGTAGGGTGGTGGTGGTGGTTCAGTCTTAGGTGGTGGTGGGTAGTGGTTTTAGTTCACCTTACTAATCTGCACAGTTTTCTTTTTTTTCTTTTTTTTTTTCTGGAATTTCTCTCGATTTTTTTTTTGTGTTTCGATTTTTCTCAGATCACAAACTAGCCAAATGACTTCTGAGAATTTTTTCCTTATTTATAGACAATTGTAGAATTTAATGTGCATTAATTTGATAGGATTTTGCCCCAATTCCTTGATTTTAGGCTTTTTGTTTGTCCAATTCCTATTGGTTAATTTTTTCTTTTTCTATCACGAACTAATCTTGTTGCAGTTATCCTCTTCTGATTTTTTTATAATTATTTTGTATTTTTCTTTAATTAATTACTTAGTTTTCGGCCAATTTTAGTAATTACGCGTATTTTTATCTACACGTAAATACATGTAGGGTACACGTGAACATTCCTAAATATTATTTTGGTCATTCTAAAATTTTTAGTATACATATAATCTATCTCTACTAATTTATTAGTTATTATATTACACTTTTTGCCTTTTCGGTAATTAGCAGTTATTATGCTTAAAATTTGAAAATTTTATAGTCTCCTATTTTACTACTTATTTTCTTAAATTTAAGTTTACAAGGTCATTTTTACTGGTATTTTGTTAAATAGTTTATAATTTGGGTTTGATCGGCTAAAGGATCCGATCGCCCTAAACCTTGGGTTTTAAGCTCAAACCTATGGTTACTTGGCTTGGCTTTAGGGCTTACAGTGGTGCATTTCCTTAGGGATGTTGATGATGCCTAACATGTCCTAAGAGGATAAGGCAAAAATGTCAGCATTGGATTGGTGGAAGTCAATGAGTCGGTCTCTAAGCTTAGTAGATATTAATGTCCTTATCCAAGTTGTCTGCTTAGTGTTACTTTCAAGTTAGATTTCTTTAGTCTTCTCGGTAGGCTCCCTCTTGAGCCGTGCATTTCCTTTGCTTTGAACTCAATATGCATTACTTGATCATGGGATATATTGTTAAGGTAAAGTTAATATTAGAGCTTCTAGTCTCCTTGAGCTATGCCAACTCCTGTAGGCATGGGGAACTTTACTTTAAGGTATTGCTAGTTGATGCATATGATAAATTTGTTGATGGTTGGTCTTCCTAATATGGTGCAATATGAGAACCAATGATTCACAATAACGAAGTCAATCGGCTGTGAGGTAACATACTTACATTGCCCAATTAAACAAGTAGAGTGATGAGGCCCTTGGCTAGTATGGATTTGCTACCAAAACCAATTAAGCTTTACTTATAGGATTGAAGGGGCTCCTTAAGCTGAACCTTCATTTGTATGTAGGTATGGTAGAAGAGGACGTCCATCGAGTTGTCATTGTTAATAAACATCTTAAGGATATGAAAGTAGCCTATCTCTACGTTAATAACTAACAGATCAATGCGTAGGTACTTAATGCCCTTTCTACCCTTGACATAGAATGAGATAGTGGTGTCGATCTTTGGTTTCTTACCTCAAATAGAGACAACTTTGTGTTGTACCATGGGAGAGGAGTTGTCATGTGCCTTTAGGGTTGGACATATAGAGGAGTACCATGACGAAGTGAACTAAAGAAAGTAAAAGAAGATTAGCAAAGTCCAGGCAGCTACCAATTAGATATGATACACCAGTTAATTCTACTTAGCTTACAATCTACTGGATGTGACTCACTAGTTCAAACTATGAGGTCATTCACCACTATTTCTTGCTAAAGGGAATAGATAAGAGTTAAGGGTAAATGAGAACACTAGGGTTGCTCAAAACAGAAACTTGTATGTTTTAATAATCAAAAGGTAATGTCTATGTATAACAAATGGGGTTTACATACTAGCCTCACTAGGGTTATAAACATACATGGAAAAGATAAAAGGGTAATTTACATTTAAGATACATGAATGATACTAAAAAGGGTAAAAAAGACAAAGAATATTGCGTATGGAAAAGTAAAGAATCCTTTGGAATGTTATGCTAAAAGACACGTGTCACATGATGGCTAGTGTTTTGAAATATAATATAGTTTGGATGAAATGAAGAAAAGAGAGTCTGTAGTTAGGACCAACCTAATCTAGATTAGGTTGGAGCTCAATCAATCAGTTACTAGAGAGTATTTTGCTTGGATTGGGATCGAGTGTTGGTGGTTATCTCAGGAGATCGACTTGGATAATCATTTCAGGTTAGTATGCTCAGATGATGCTTGTATTATGGCATGATTGCTTGATAGGTCAACTTGTATGCTTCATAAGTCGGCATATCTGCTCAGTAACTTTAGGAACTATGCTGGCACATGTGAGAGCTCAATATTTAGGTCAGCAATAGAGTGAAACATGAAGGTTAAGATAAGAATTCTTGTCTTAAATAGGGCTTTAAGCTAATATTCTCCTCTTAAGTCCTTGAAGTCTTTTAGCTTGGCTACATATGACCGATCTAGGAAGTTGATTTTGATCATCTACTTAAGGGTTGGAAATATCTGACCTCAAATCTGAAGTGGTCTCTTGTTCTTATTCTTCTTAGGCTCATGTGAGGTCTTCGTCTTCTGATTGGTAGGAAATTAGGTCAAACATATTGAAGTTGGAAAAAACACTATAGTTCTTGAGTAATTCGATTTGGTAGGTATTGCAGTTGATCTTCTTCAGGACCTTAAATGGACCATCAACTCTTAGAGATAGCTTGCTCTGTCTCAAGTGTAGAAATCACTCTTGGCCGAGATGAATTCATACTAAGTCTCTTAGACTAAAAGAAATAGCTCGTCAGCCTCAACTACTAATCTCTGGCTGTCTATGGTTGAACTTAGAGATCTTCCTGATTATAGAATGGTGTAGGTCTTACAATTCTTAGGCTTGAACAACTCTAGATTGACTCTCTTCAACAGCTACGGGGGTAATAACCAGATCTAGTGGAATAATGGGATTGAGGCTATAGATGACCTCGAATGAAGTCTTCTTAATAGTGCTGTGGAGAGTTCTGTTATATGCAAACTCCATAATTGGTAAACATAGATCCCAATCCTTTAAGTTCTTTCCTAGGATAACTTTGAGTAAATTACCTAGTATCTTATTCACCACTTTAGTCTGGCTATTAGTCTGAAGATGGCTACTAGAGCTAAATACAAGTTTGGTTCTAAGTCTTCTCTAAAGAGTCTTCTAAAAATAACTGAAGAATTTTGTGTCTCAATTTGAAACAATAGTCTTTGACACTTTATGTAGTTGGACAACTTCATGCATAAACAAATCAGCAATATATAAAGTATCATTAGTTTGATTGCACAAGATGAAGTGTACCATTTTGCTGAAGTGGTCCACTATAACAAAGATCGAATCCTTTCCCCTCTATGTTAGGGGCAATCTTAAGATAAAGTCTATGTTGAGGTTGTCCTAAGGTAAGGTTTGTATTGGTAGGGGCATATACTCTCCATGGAGCTCTCTTTTTCCCTTAGCTTGCTTGTACAATTCACAATTTCTAACTACCTTATGGACATCCTTAGCCAAACTAGGTTGGTAAAATTTCTCCTTCAATAGATTGGCTGTTTTGGTTTCTTCAAAATGACCAGATAATTTGCCACTATGAGCTTCCCTCACCAACTCACATATGGAATAGCCAGGTATGCATAGCCTTCTTTCTTTAAATGGATAACTATCTCAGATATAGTAACCTGCAACAACTTTGTCTTTGTACTATTCTATAATAGGATCAAAATGAGGATCATGAGCATACTGCTCGATGATAAGTGAAAATCCCAATAATTTGGTCTGCAAGGTTGTTAGTAAGGTTTGCTGATGTGATAAAGCATCGGTGACTATGTTGGTGCTTCCTTTCTTGTGTCGGATTATATATGAAAAGCCTTCCATAAACTCTAACCACTTAGCTTATCTCTTCGAAAGTTTGTTCTAACTCCTAAGATGCTTTAATGATTTATGGTCAGTTTAGGTAACAAACTCTCATGGCAGTAAGCAATGTTACTAGATAGTAAGAGGTCAAAAAAGAGAGTATAACTCTTTCTCGTACATAGAATAGCTCAATATAGCACCACTAAACTTCTTATTGTGGTAGGCAATCTGTTGTCATTCTTACATTAAGATGGCACCAATTTTAACACTTGATGCATTGCATTCCATCTCAAAGGGCCTGTCAAAATCGAGTAAAGCTAGGAAGTGAGCTTCTCCTTAATCTACTTAAAGCTCTGTTCAACTTGGTCATTCTACTAAAATCCATTACTCTTCTTTGTCAGCTTAGTCAAGAGGCTTGCAATGGTACTAGAGTTCTTAATGAATCGTCTATAGAAAGATGTAAGGTCGTACTAAAGTTCTTAACAAATCGCCTATAAAAAGATACGAGGCCATGGAAACTTCAAACTTTAGTAACATTCCTTGGCGTTAGCCATTCCAATACAGCTTAAATGCCTTCCCCATATACTACATACTGTAGATTACTTCATTTTAACAAAATGTACACTTCTGCAAATTGCCATATAA
This sequence comes from Lumnitzera littorea, assembly GCA_024138015.1. Lineage (NCBI taxonomy): Eukaryota > Viridiplantae > Streptophyta > Magnoliopsida > Myrtales > Combretaceae > Lumnitzera > Lumnitzera littorea. The sequence goes on along the minus strand of JAMXBB010000004.1, from coordinate 61,976,918 downwards.
CTTATTATCTCGTAAAATATCAAAAATAGCTTGGAGATATTGAATCATAGGCATTTGGAATTTTCTAAAATAGTCATCAACAGAGTGGCCTCCTTAGCAAAGTTCCTGTAATTTGGCAAATGTGTCCTACAAGTAGGTCTTGGGTATAAATCTACCCCTCAACGCTTCATCTCATCCCAAGTTCTTACTCCTCATCTTCTATCCCTTGCTCTAGCTACATTTAGATTCTTTTATCACATAGTAACATATCTAGAGAACTTAAGTGTAGCAAGTTGCACTTTAACAGCATATGTGTATCTATAACAATCGAACACTTTCTCTACCTTCTTTTCCCATTCTAAATATTCATTGGCATCTCTACTTCCATTGAAGGATAGGATTTGGACTTAACATTGTCAAGTCTTCGAGGAGCTCAACGTCCTTGCTCTTATGCTTAGCATCTTCATTGTTATGCTTGGTAATAACCGGCCTCTTCCTCTTCCTCTCCATCCTCATTAGCATTTATCTCTTCATCATCTTCTTTAATCTTCTTTAACTCCAACCTTCGTTTAACAACTCGATTTGCTACTCTTCCAGCTCAAGGGGGTTGAACTAGGTGATTGGCTTGGCCACCTTAGCCATAGCATCTCTTTTGAACATTTTTAGGTAGGTTATGGTATGGCATACTTTAGGGTTGTTGTCTATTAACTTATATTGTGGTGACTAGACTCTAAACAAGATTAGTAAACCTATTAAGTTTATCATCCATTGACCCTGGAGTGTTACAATTATTATGACCATGACCAGGTTAAGCATCACTACTTTGGTCATTGATAATACCTTGAAAACTTGAATATGACATAATATAATATTTTCTTAGCAAAATAACAACACAATACACAATAAACACTTCTACTTACTTCCCAAAACCTTACTTACTCTTAGTAACTTCAATACTCAACACTCGCTCGAATAGAACATAAATGAACTTGCTCTATTTTTATAGTGAAAAATAGAGTAACAACTAGAACTATACTTACTAACACATGAATCTTCACTACATAGCTCAAAAGCTTCAAGACTTACTTCACATGAATACATTGTAGCAGTTATGGAAGGAACATAGCAACCGGTAATAGCAAACGTGAACCAAAACTTCACTGCAACTTCACATACTCCCTTTTGGAATTGTTCTTTGATACTAACAAAGCCGATGTGTCTCTAGGGTTAAATAAATGAAGGAGCAACATGACGAAGTGAATTGAAAGAAAGTAAAAGAAGACTAGTAAAGTTCGGGTAGCTACTGACTGGATATGTCACACTAATTGATCTTACTCAGTTTATAATCTACTAGATGTAACTCATCGGTCCGAATTATTAGGTCACTCACCATTACTCCTTACTAAAGGGAATATATAAGAGTTAAAGGTAAATGAGAACACTATGGTTGCTTAAAAGGAAAACTTGTATATTCTAATAATTAAAAGGTGATGTCTACATATAACAAATGGGGTTTATATTCTAGCCGTACTAAGGTTACAAACATACATGGAAAAGACAAAAGGGTGATTTACAATTGGGATACATGAATGATACTAAAAAGAGTAAAAGTGACAAAGAATATTCTGTAAAGAAAAGTAAAGAATCCTTTGGAATGTTATACCAAAAGATACGTATCACATGGTGGTTAGCATTCTGAAATATAGTACAGTTTGAATGAAATGAAGAAAAGAGAGTATGTAGTTAGGTCGACTTGATCTAGATTAGGTCGAAGCTTAGTCAATTAGTCACTAGAGAGTATTTAGTTTAGACTGGGATCGAGTGTTGGTGATCAACTCGAGAGATTAGCTTGAATAGTCGTTTGAGGCTAGTATGCTTAGATGTTGTCTATGTCATGGTACGATTGCTTGATAGGTTAGCCTGTATGCTTGGCAAGTCGATACGTTTACTTGATAACTTTAGGAACGATGTTGGCACATATGAGAGCTTGGTATTCAAGTTAGCAGTAGAGTGAAACATGAAGGTCGAGATAGGAATTCCTATCTTAGATGGGGCTTCGAGCTAATATTCTTCACGTGAGTCCTTGGAGTCCTCTAGCTTGGTTACAAGTGAGCAATTTGGGAAGTTGATTCCTATCAAGTTGGTATCCCTTAACCCTAGGCTTTTAGTGATTGTCTAAACTTAGCCTCTATTATGATATGCCAAATCTAGGAATAGACAAGGGTTGCATTATTAGGGGTAGGTCCGAAATTGTAGAAAGTACAAAATGGAGAATGGAAATGACATGAAGATAAGCAATACTTACGAACCACTTTGTAGATACGATAACCTAAGGAGTTCCCATGGACTAATTAGCTTAGTTGATATTGATATGATGTACAATCAAACATAGCTGGGCCACTCCCTACCTAACCTTGTTCAAAATTTCTAAGGGTTTTAATACTCGAGAATTTAAGGCTACTTGATATATAAGGAAAAGACTAAAATGGTGTCATGACCCTAATGGGGGCTTAGTAGGATTGCCTAAAATTTTCACATCATGTGTGCACCCATGATTTGAAAATCATCTTGCAAGTCAGAGATTGCAAGATTCTAAATAATTAGTCACTAAAGTTTTTGTTTATTTATTTAATTAGCTTACGACTTCATATATGTGACTATAGATATCCGATAAGCCACAGTCCAACAGAACCGCAGAGAATCGGTATCCCCTACCAAATAATAAGATTAGGTAGAAAAGTTCTAAAACTCAAACTTACTA